>JAWQFJ010010485.1:275000-300000 GCA_034096865.1 Theodoxus fluviatilis
CCCTGATTTCACTGAGCTTCCCCCGCAGGGAAGTACAATGAACATTATTGATGATGGGAGGAAATCTTTGCGTTTTCAGTATCGATGAAAGTTGTATTTGCGAGAAGCATATTTCTGGAGGATGAGTGCGTGTGTGTGTGTGTGTTTGTGTGTGTGTGTGTGTGTGTGTGTGTGTGTGTCTGTCTGTCTGTGTGTGCGTGTGCGTGTGTGACCGTGTGTGTGCGTGTATGTGGGTGTGTGTTTCTGTTTTTGTTTGTTTGTTTTTCATTATATTTCCCGCATAAGGGACTGCATCATACATTTTCTCTCTTCTTTTTTTTATTAACCCATCACGGTATAGATGAATCAATGCCATTGTATACAAAATCTTAACATTAGTTTTGTTTCTGTTGAGCCATGGACCTGTATCTAAATGGATGCACGTCTTTAGGTCAAGGTCATTTTAGTTCCTCAAAAGACCAATCGGCGATTGACAGTCTAGCACTTCCGGTGGCCTGTTCAACCTACGATATTCGATGGCGGAGAACTCAGTTGCAAAAAGAAAATGGCCAAGCGTTGGCAATAATTGTGCAATTGAAAGCTGCAGTACAACTTCTGCGAAATGCCGAGATCTTTCTTTTATGAAACTGCCGCGACCAGGCGTGAGTGAGGCGCATTCAAATTCCATCTCGCACGAGTGCCTTCGCAGATGTAAACAATGCCACCGGAATTGCCTCGGTCAACTTCGCTTGCTCAGAACGAATCCACGAGTATTCGGCAGCCAATCGGATCGCTGCGTTATTTCAGCTGTTAGGCTGACGTCACGACGAGCTTGTCCGAGGACTGATATGGGTATTTCCGTGACTCTCTGGAGCAAAATTTGATTCCCAGGCAGCCGTGTCTCCCCTTAAATGTAACTCACATGAGAAACATAAATGACAAAGAAGAAAACTAGCACAATCAATACATTAATAAAACGTGTTTAACTTGAAAATTAACAGTCCCCTCTCTTGTTCACTCCCGAGACCTGTGCCACTACGGCACTAGGCACTACACGTGTGTAACGTCCATAAAACAACCACAACAAATCGGTTAAAATGCTGTGGCAGGGCTTCCTCCTTAATGAAAAACTTTATAGAGACACAAAGACATCTATTCACAACTGTAACTCAATAGAAACCTGTCGTGTTATCATGTTTATCACTTGGTTTCGCCTGCGAGTTTATCACTTGGTTTTGTCTACGCATTATGCGCGCATGCGCCGGGAAAGATTGTCGGGCGCCATATGTCGAGTCCTACGCACGCGGAATTATACTGTAAGAAGAAGTAGTAAATTCTCAAAGTTGAAATACTAACAAGCCTCCAGTCTTTATTGATTGAAGAAGTACAACGCTCGGAACACAACATGGTGGCAGCGGTAAACGCAACAGCGGTGAACTGTGAACTGTACGAGTGCTGAACGAACTGAGATCCTAATCTCGCTGCGGAATTTTCTAGAACCGGTTTCACGTGGTACTGGTCTAAGGAGAAACAGTGAAGATTCATGATGGGTCCGTTCAAGCCTCCGGAAAACTTCAACTTCAGCAATCCTACAGCATGGCCCGAGTGGAAGCAACGTTTCCAGCGATTCTTCACGGCTTCAAAGCTGCACAAAGAAGACGCGGAAATCCAGATAAGTACTCTTATCTACGTTATGGGTGCAGACGCAGAGAAGATTCTGACGTCTTTTCAACTGTCGGAAGAAGAAGGAAAAGTCTACGCGACTATTCTGGAGAAATTTGATGGCTACTTCATTCCGCGAGTAAATGTCATTCATGAAAGAGCCAGGTTCCACTCATGCAACCAGAAGCAGGGGGAAACCATAGAAGCCTACGTGAGAGAATTGTACGATCTGGCAAATCTAGCACAGATACCGAACAAAGACGAAGCAATCCGAGATCGTCTTGTCCTTGGAGTCCTTGATCGCGAGCTCTCAGAAAAGCTCCAACTGACACCGACACTGACACTTCAAGATGCCATCACTGCAGCACGACAATATGAACAAGTAAAGACACAGCTAACAGAGCAACGCCAGATGATCGATGCAGTCCACAGCGGCAGAGGGGCCAGTGGGGGCCATCACAGAGGCGGTAGGCGCAGCGGTTACAACAGTAATCGAGGTGACAGATCCGGCAGTCATCATCCACAGGGCGGCGGCTCTGGCCATAGGGGCGGCGGTCAGCAGAACCAGCATACCAGTGGCAGTCCACGCGGCCGTGGAAATCACTTCTCGCAGAGAGGGAGAGGAGGTTACTCATCATCATGCTCAAGATGTGGTCGTCACCATAGCAACACAGAGATCTGTCCTGCACAGGGAAAAGGTGCAGAAATTGTTCAAAGCCAAACCACTTCGCAGCAGTATGCAGAAGCAAATCGATGCACTCAGTGGAAGAGCACTACTACGACTACCACGGCTACCAGTATGAAGAAAGAGGAGGAGAAGAAGAGGACGAAGTACACAGCGTGACACAAGAAGAAATCTTCATTGGGCCAGTGAACAGTGGGACCAACAACGAACCACCGTGGACTACAGTCTTGACAGTTGAAAACAGCAAAATCACGTTCAAGATCGACACAGGGGCAGATGTGAGCGTCATTTCGGCAGCCCAGTACAACAACATGAGTCCACGACCACAGCTACGGAAATCTAACACGATTCTGCGCAGCGCTGGCGGCGTGATGGAGTGCCTGGGACAGTTCGAAGCAGTCACCAGAGTCCACGATAAGCCATTCCCACTTCGGATCTTCGTCGTGAATTCGAAGACCGACAATCTTCTCAGCCGAGAAGCGTCAACAAGGATGGGTCTCGTAAAAAGAATCGACACCATCGACAGGCTACCCTTCGGTGCACTGGATGAGAAACCAGTCGACTGCACCCCAGTGAAAATATTGCTGAGAGACGATGTACAACCTTACAGCCTACACACAGCGCGCAGAATACCAATACCACTGTTGGAGAAAGTCAACAAAGAGTTGGCCAGGATGGAAGCCAAAGGCATCATAGAAGCAGTGACTGAACCTACAGACTGGTGCGCTCCCATCGTACCAGTACTGAAAAAGTCCGGCGACGTGAGGATTTGCACAGATTTCAAGAAGCTCAATCTGGCTGTGAAGCGGGAGAGGTACATCCTTCCAACCCTCGACGACATTCTGCACAAGCTATCGGGGTCAGCGTTCTTCAGCAAGCTCGACGCGACTTCAGGCTTCTGGCAGTTGCCTCTCGACCCTTCGACAGCGAAGCTCACCACGTTCATAACCCCAACATCCGGGAGATATTTTTACAAGAGACTCCCTTTCGGAATATCCTCAGCGCCTGAGATTTTTCAACGCACAGTCGAAAACATCTTGAAGGATCAGAGCAACGTCGTCTGCTTCTTCGACGATATCCTCGTCTACAGCGAAGACGAGCTGTCCCATGAGCGCCACCTGGGCGGCGTCATGAAGAAACTAGCCAGTGTCAACCTCAAGCTCAACCCAGAAAAGTGCGAGCTGAGAAAGCAAGAGATCGAGTTTCTTGGGCATCGCATCAGCAAGAACGGAGTCTCTCCAGATCCGACCAAGGTTGAAGCCATCACCAACATGCCAGACCCCACCAACGTGACGGAGTTGAGGAGAGTTCTGGGCATGATCAACTTTCTGGGCCGATACTTGCCGAACCTGTCGACAGTACTGCGGCCAGTGACAGAACTTTTGGAGAACGACAGAGCCTGGTCATGGGGGCCAGCGCAGATCAAAGCCATGAGTGAGGTGAAGAAGATGCTGACGTCAACACCCACACTTGCCTTCTACGACCCAAGAAAGCCCACAACAGTGAGTGCAGATGCAAGCAGCTACGGAGTAGGTGGAGTCCTACTACAGCAATACCCTGACGGAATCCTCAAGCCGGTAGCGTACTGTTCACGTACCTTGACACCCACTGAGCGCAGGTACGCACAAATCGAGAAGGAAACTCTCGCAGCTGTCTACGCCTGTGAGAAGTTCAGCCGCTACCTGGTTGGCCTGTCCAGTTTCAAGCTAGAGACGGATCACAAGCCTCTCGTCCCCATCATCAACTACAAGAACCTTGAGGATACCCCAGTCAGATGCCAGAGAATGCTCATGCGACTCATGAGATTCAACCCCATCGCAGAATACGTGCCGGGAAAGCAGCTCGTCGTGGCAGACACTCTTTCTCGCAGCCCACAGAAGTACAAAGAAGAAGATGAGAGCAGAGTGGAGCTACTCGTCGAAGACGTGGCGGACTACGTCGACAGCGTGAACCTGTCCTGGTCCTACCACATGCCGGACAAGAAGCTGAAAGAACTGGCAGAAGAAACCAAGAAAGACAGTTTGATCCAAGCAGCATTACACTACGTGCGAGAAGGATGGCCAGTGTACGCGTCAGATGTTGAGGAAGGACTGCGTGATCTCTTCGAAGTCCGCGGCGAACTCAGCGAGAACAACGGCCTGCTCACCAGAGGCAGCCGCATCGTGATACCAGCGTCCATGAGAGATGAAATCCTAGCCAGGATCCATGACGGTCATCTCGGCATCGTAAAGTGCCGTGAGAGAGCGAACGCAGCGTGCTGGTGGCCAGGAGTCGGCACGCGCATCAAGCAAATCGTCCGCAACTGCAAGCACTGTCAAGAGAAACAGGCTACTCAGCAAAAAGAACCACTCATCACAACAGAACTACCAGATAGGCCATTCCAGAAGTGTGCAGCTGATCTTTGTGAACTCAAGGGAAAGCAGTACCTTGTACTGATAGACTACTTCTCAAGATACCTCGAGATAGCCTACCTCAGAAACATCACCTCTTCAGAAGTCATCGGACGGATGTCCAACATGTTTGCTCGTCACGGGATTCCAGAAACACTCATTACTGACAATGGCCGTCAGTTCACATCATCAGAGTTCAAGCAGTTTTCACAGCGTTGGGGCTTTGAACACATCACCACATCCCCGCACTACCCGCAAGCAAACGGCGAAGCTGAGAGAGCTGTACAAGAAGCCAAGAAGATTCTGGGCCAGAAGGAGCCAATGATAGCACTACTTGCCCACAGAGCCACTCCTATCGCAGCGACAGGCAAGAGTCCAGCCGAGCTAGCATTCGGCCGAAAGCTTCGTACAACACTCCCAACCCTGCCTGAAAACCTTGCGCCAAGTTATGAAAGGAAGTCTGTGGCTGACAAGGATAGAGAACACAAAGCAGCATACAAGAAAGTATTTGACAGACACCACGGAGTCCGTCCACTGGGAGAACTTTCGCCAGGTGACCCAGTTCTCCAGAAGCTGGACAACGAGAAGAAGTGGGGAAGTCCAGCCATCGTCCAACAGCAGTGTGCACCAAGATCCTATGTGGTACAAACGCCTAACGGCAAGAACTTCCGGCGAAATCGTCGCCATCTCAGGCTGTTCCACAGTCCTCAGCCTGAGCGGTCCCGTCCTAACCCCAGCACGGTCCACAAGCGCCTGTCCCTGTCCAGTCACGTTATCCCTGTCCCTGTATTCAGAGACCAGCATGGAGATTGTGGCAGTCCCAGCTACAATGCAGCACGTCCCAGCTGCAACGACTCTGACAGTCACAATTCAGAGTCAGGTACCAGTCCGAGCAAGGGCAAGTCCATCGTCCAAGTCGGTCAACGCCCGCCAGATGTCAACAGTTCCGACACTGCCAGTGGTGGTCTACCTCCAGTCCGACCCCCCGAGGGCAACAGCAGTCCTGCCGTGACGAGGACCCGCAGCGGCCGCATTGTTACCAGACCAATCCGCTTCCAGGATAACTAACAATTTTTTAACATTGTTGGAATGCAGGACACATTGATCTGAACTTTTAACTTTTAAAGTGAATTTATCTCCCTTCTCGGTTATCACAGACTCTAATGAATAACTAGCCACTGGGCTGATTTTTGCAAAATCTCAAAGAGGGGAAGATGTCGTGTTATCATGTTTATCACTTGGTTTTGTCTACGCATTATGCGCGCATGCGCCGGGAAAATTGTCGGGCGCCATATGTCGAGTCCTACGCACGCGGAATTATACTGTAAGAAGAAGTAGTAAATTCTCAAAGTTGAAATACTAACAAGCCTCCAGTCTTTATTGATTGAAGAAGTACAACGCTCGGAACACAACAAAACCTTTAAAATAAATTTAGTTTTACTCACAATAAACTGCGTGACAATCTGGGCCCGTATTCACAACGGCGATTTATCTTTTTAACACTCGATTTATCCCCTAGCCCCGCGTTATCTTGATCGGTTAGATAAGGTACGCTCGTCAGAGGATCCTAGGTTGCGCTTTGCTATATATACTGGTTTCCAGCCAAGGGAGAGCGGAACAGGCAGGTGGAATCGTCTGAGTTTAGAGATAAATCGGGGTTAACATAAATCGCCGATAAATCGCCGTTGTGAATACGGGCCCATATCAACAGTGGAATTCATTGCTGCAAAGACTCGCCGGAAGTGAGCTACTCAGTCAGTCGAGAGGCTGACCTCTGGCAGAACTCTCTAATTGACTGAAAGAGCCCGAGGCAGACAAGACGTGCATCCAGTTAGATACAGGTCCGTGGTTGAGCCGAGTTCGTAGCCTCTTCATCTGCAACCTAACTCGTCCTGTTTTCTGTGACGAACAAAACAAATAGCAAAATATACAGTATGTTTATAGTTTTATTTAAGGTTACTTGGCAAATAAAAAACACAACTAAAAAGTTAGGTAGGTAAGCCTGAACTTGCTTGTTTATTTCAAGGAGGCCAGATTGAGGCTACGCACATTTGTTTGTGTGTTTCTTCTTCTTCTTGTCGATCGCTAGATGATTGCGCCAGTCGCCCCCACAAATGCAGCTGCTCTCCGCAGCTCCTCCAGGTTGCCATAGAGTTTGCTCCTCACTGGGGTTGGGTCTGGCCATGTGGCTGCCTGGAATGTCATCTCTGATGGTTGGGAATTTCAGTCTTTCCCATGAGGGGACATATGTTGTTGTTGGTATTGGTGTTGGCATGTGGTCCAACAGCTTTGGGTCTCTCCTCTCAAGTATCCTGCTCTGGGCCCGTATCCAGAACGGCAATTTATCTTTTTAACACTTGATTTATCCCCTAACCCCAGGTTATCTTGATCGGTTAGATAAAGTACGCTCGTCAGAGGATCCTAGGCTGCGCTTTGCTATATATACTGGTTTCCAGCCAATGGAGAGCGGAACAGTCAGTTGGAATCGTCTGAGTTTAGAGATAAATCGGGGTTAAAATAAATCGCCGTTCTGGATACGGGCCCTGGTTGATAAAGCTGGACCTTTTGAGCCTCCCTTTTGTTGGCATGCTCATTCTTTCATGCATAGGATGATTTTGGAGGCGTTTGAACTCTGCTGCTTGTGTCAGCACCTTGATGTTCTTTCTGTCATCAAGGGGTTGCAGACCTGTGGCAGTCTCTAGAGCTGTAATGGGGGTACTGCGCATGGCTCCTGTCATCATTCTCATGGCCTGGTTCTGCAGTCTGGCCAGCCTGTTGCTGTTTGACTTGGCAACAGTTGCTGTAGCTGCCATACCGTACTCCAGAACGGGACGGACCCTGCCCATATACAGCTTCTTCAGTACGGTCTGGTCTGCACCCCAGTCCATGCCCGACAGTTTCTTCATTAGGGCCATCCTGATATTCCCTCTGGCCTCATTCTTGTGCAGCTGGTTTCTCCATTTCAGTCTGCGGTCTAGGGTGACCCCAAGGTATGTGGGGGAGTCGTCAGCCTCAAGCTCATGGGAGTTGACCTTCAGCTTCACCTTTTGGTTTTGTGTGGAGAGGGTGAAGATGGTGTATGTGGTCTTTCTCTCATTGATCTTCACAAGCCATGACTTGGTCTATGCCTCTATCTGTTGTAGAGCTAGCTGGAGTCTGTAGTTTGCCGTCGAGATGTATTCCTCACTGCACCACAGTGCAAGGTCATCGGCATAGATGGCACCTCGAAAGTTTTTGGGCATACTGTGGATGATGTCCTTGATGAACACTAGGAATAGTGTCGGGGAGAGCACTCTTCCTTGTGGAACTCCTTCTTTGAGGATTTCCTTCTTGCTGTAGTGTTGTTTGATCTGGGCCCTGGCTTTTCTATTGTGTAGATATTGGGCGATCCACTTGTACACACGTCCAGCGACTCCACACTGACGTAGTTTGAGCTTGAGGCCATCTTTCCATACCTTATCAAAGGCTTTTTCCAGATCTATCCATACAGCAAGGGCGTGCTTCTTGTCCTGAAAGGCATCTTCAACTGCTTGGGCAATATATGTGATTTGGTCTTCTGTGGACCGGTTTTGTCTGAAAGCAGCTTGCTCTGGGCTGATGTGCTGTTTGTCTTCCAAGTGCCACATACGCCTGGTGTTGATGAGGCGTTCCATCAGCTTCCCTGTGCAACTGGTGAGGCTGATAGGACGGTAACTTTCAGTCTTTGCCCGGCCTTTGCCCTTTTTGTGCACTGGTATCATGATGGCTTCCTTCCACACCTGTGGCACAGTCCCTGTTCTCCAGCTCTCATTGTAGAGCTGCAGTAGTTTCTTCTTTGATTTTGGGCCAAGATGAAGCAACATTTCATTTGTGATCTTGTCAGAGCCCGCTGCTTTTCTTTGCTTCAGGGCAGACAGTCCATCCTCAAGCTCCTGGAGATTGAACGGCGTGTTCATGGAGGGTTCCACTTGGGCCTCTTTGTTTATCTGTTGGGCTGCCCTAACCTCTGCTCTCCTCTCCAGGGGTACATGTAGGTGGCTTGTCTCAGCATACTGGTTGATGAAATGGTTGGCTGCTTTCTTTCCAGTCAGTAGTTCCTGGTCATGGGTGAGTGTTATTTGCGAGCTTTTACTGTTCTCGTCATTCATAGCTTGGGCAAGCTTCCATAGTTTGTTGCCATCTTTGTCCAAGTTCAGCTGCTCTGATTTTTCATGCCAGCTTCTGCGAGCTTCCCGGTTGAAAACCTGTTTGTGTTTTGCAGCTGTTGCCTTTAGTTTAATGTTGTTCGGAGTTGTTGGATCTTCTTGAACTTTCATTCTTGCCTCTTCCACACTGTCTTCAAGATGCTGGAGCTCCTCTGTCCAGTAAGGCCTATAATTCTTCCTGGCTTTCCGTGGGATGGATTCATTGGCAGCTTTCAGTATAGCCTGGTTCAGTGCTTTGATCTTTTTGTTGATGTTCTACTTTTTGTGTCGGATTTCCCTAGTGTACATGTCCACCTTCTCAGCGAAACGCTCCCAGTTGGCCTTCTTGTAATTCCATCTTGGGAATGTTTTGGCTTCTTGTGGTTTGAAGTTCAGGTCCAAGCTGAGTTTCACGGGTCTATGGTCACTCCCCCCAAGCTGGCTGAGGACTGTCCTGGTTGCCTTCCTGGCAATATCATTGGTGGCAAAGGCCAGGTCAGGTGCTGTGTTTGTCAGCCATCGTCTCGAGAAGAATGTTGATTGGTCTTCAGGGGCATTCAGGAGCAGGAGATTGTTGTCGACTTGCCAATCTTCCACCTCTTCTCCTCTTCTATCTGCCTCGTCATATCCCCATGCTTCCGAATGACTGTTGAAATCACCAGTGATAAGGCACTGGCTTTCTGGGAGTTCCATTTGGTCAAGTGAGAGCTCCCGGTCAGGTGGACAGTAGACGTTGAAACTCGTCATCTTTTCATTTTCCATCATGATGTTGACACCATGGATCTCTGCCTGGTTGTTGGTGTTGACACTGAACTCTTGGGCTGGAATGGAGTTCTTGACTAGAATAGCCACCCCTCCTTTTGATCTTCCTTCTCTGTCCTGTCTGAAAACCTGGTAACTCCGCATACTGAAACGCTGTGTCGCTTTCAGATGGGTTTCCTGTATGCAGGCGACATCAATTTCTTCCTGGCGGAGTCTTTCTGCAAGAGCAATCTTTTCATTTGAGGCTCCTTCTGCATTCCACTGCATGATGTTGACGTTTCTCTCTATTGACGTCTCTCTCGACCAGTAGCATTTTCCCTCACTCCTCTTCTCCTGGTCGGCCAAGAAGAGGCGAGGTGACCTCCGGTAGCTGAGGGTGGGCCCATTCGAGGCTGTAGGCCCGGCACTCTTCCTCCTCGGCGGTACCCCAGAGGACGAGCAGCACATCGTGAAGTTGACTGCGCGCAATTCATCATGAAGCGTATTGCGTGATGTAGAGGTTTGGCGGCACCACAGGGGTCCTGCATCTCCGTCTTCATCCATAGAACGTGTATCGGGGGTCCCTCCCCTAGACTGGCTGCCTGCCATGGCTAATGAGCCCAGTCTGCCCATGGTTTTTATGTCTGAGTGATCCTTCTCATATCCCTTATACTCGAGGAGAGTTGGCTGATATTTTTCTGACCTCTATCCTTTGACCCGTCCAGTATGTGAAACGCTACCAAAAGAGGTGGAAGTTTTGACACTCCCCCTGGCCTGGCTCTCCGGGTCACGGAGGTACTCAAGCCACCACACCTCGTCAAGGAATCAGCCGTGTGGTGGGTTTGTGTGTTTGTGTAAGCGAGTGTTTCAAGAAATGTCGTGAATACAGTCGATTCATCTGAACATACATTAAAACTCATCTTTGGCTGAAAACTTTTTTAAAAACTTAAATAGTGTTCATAAGGAAAATGGGGCAGCACACAATTTGTTGTTTACCATCGATTTTTACCTTCCTTTTTTCACACACAAATTAGAGTCGGCAGAAGAAGAAAAAAGGCTCGGTCGGTTACTGTAACCACATCTTGTTCCTGCTGGCCTAGTAGTGATGGGGGGCTGCGTGGCCGAGTGGTTGGCGTGCTTGACCTGCAGTTGTTTGCGGGTAGTAGAGGCGGCGTTGGAAGCTGTGTAGTTGCCGGAGCTGCATCCTTGAACAATATGCTTAATTCACATTGTTTCTTCCCGCCCAGCAGTAAAGCGATTACCTGTGAGGTCAGTGAGTGCACCCTATAGTGCAGTTAACCCTTGAATGGGGCGATGAGCCTGCATCGGGGTGGAACATTCCCCAGGGAGTGAGGTTTGCGCTGGTTTCTGACTGTATGCATGTGGTGTCTGTAGGTGTGTTTGTAGTCAGGTGCTAATGAAGGATTGATCAACCGGCCCATTGTCAAGTGTAAAATGGTTTGAGCTCCAGACTTGGATGATAAGTTGCTATATAAAACCACACGTTCACCTTGTTACGAATCGAATGTGCGGAATGGTGTGTGCGCGTGATTAGGTTTTGACTGTGATTATTTGTAGCATGAGTTGGTGACGTACTGACTGAGGAGTGTTCACGTGTGAGCGAATGATCTGATTGATTGTATATATGCCGAGTGAAAGCTGGATACGACACTGGAGCGAATGAACCCCAGGGTGACGGGTGTGCTGATTTTATTTGGATCCTTCTACCTTGTAAATACCGCGGATGTATGCTGATTGATTGTGAAGGAACGGATGAGTGGGTTTGTGTTATTTTCAGGGTTCTTTGGTGTGGTACGAGTCCCAGAGACACTGGCTGAGGCTCGGAGCTTTGCTGGCGGGGGCCCGGAGCGAAGACTGGTGGGCGGGGGCCCTGTGAGCGCTTGCGGCGAGATAGTCGGCGCGGGCCGCTGGAGTGTCTGAAGACTGTGTGTCGGCGTGGGCCGCACGTCAGCGCCCGTGAGCCCTGGTGTGGGACGGGGCAGTTGGGTTGTGTTGTGTGTGTGAATACACTCATTTATAACTCTGTGCTGGTGTTTGTGTTTTTCTTGTTTATTTTTCATTTGTGCGGGCTAGGCTAACCTGAGGCCCAGTTAGACGGTCCGTAACATACCTCTACCTTGATTTATCGACGCGATGATGATGACAGGTGAGGGGAAGCAGAGGTGGCAATGACGGAGAGATTATGAAGGTATTGTCCCTCTGTTTCTTGCAAAGAAAGCTCTCAAAGCAATGAATTTCATATATTCTAGTCCAGACTAGAGAAGAAGAAGAAGAAGAAACAGCAACAATAAAGCAATAATAGTAACAACAGAAATGATAACCTGGAGAGTCACTTATGAAAATATACTTTATACTCTCTCCTTCCCCTCCTCCCATCTTCTTTTCTTACTCTCTGAGGACTTAGTATTGAATCTATGTGACAATTTGCAACGTCAGTGCTGACGAGCTGGCAACAAGCCGACGTAGATCTATTTCTGCTTTATCATGGGAAAGATGTTTACCCGAATAGTTTCTCATTCGTTTGATTTGATGGGCGACAGAATTATTCTCTTCACTGCACAAATCGATCACTCATTGTGGGAGGCACGCTATAGAAGCCAAAATGGATATGTAGTCGTCAGTTTTTGTTCCCTTGATTGGAAGCAACTTTCAAAACTTCATCTCTTTCAAACTGTCCTGGACTTAAAGTTATGAATAAAACATGACATGCATTTTTCCCGGCTCATTTCAAACCTGATCTAAACTACTTTTGTGCGACAGCAGAAATTTCATAACCCCTGTGGAAATTCTTTTTCGCTAAAGTTGCCTGCTGGCCTGAGATTGTGGTTTCAAAACGGATCGGGGGAAAGTGGCGAGCACGCATTCACACCGTTTCTCTGTAGAGGACTCTTTTTTTCTACTTTGCACAGCAACCTTTGGAGTTTCTACAGACAGATTGCAGGCTGCATCACTTAAGTCTATATAGCCTGCAGTCTGGGAGACCAAAACAGCAAGTACCCGGTCATGATTCTGTTCAGCAGAGGATGAAATGGAATCTTAACGAAAAGCAGCTTCTTAGGTGAGTTAATTCCTTCATAATGTGGAAGATATTTCGATATCAAATTCAAACAATAGTTATATGCAAAGGCAGCGAGAAACTTTAAAACAATATTTACGCCTGCAGTCAAAATTAATACTGACGCTCAGTGACTACAGCTTAACTATATGATATTTTTACCGCTTAGGCAGTTACACTGAGACATTGCGATAAACTCTACAAATCTGAACAGTTTACAGTTTTACTTGGAAGCAATAACTGCTTCACTGATAAACTCGAAACGGGAATCTCACAGCGACACTTCCTTTGTATATGTGGTTCGTAATTTCAGCATCACTCCTCAACTGGCAAATACATCAGACTGGTTGTATTCCTTGGAAGCAAGAGGCCGCATCAAAGAAAGCTTCATTAATCTCCTGTTACTGGAAATATGTATGTACATGTTCTTATAACAGGCAAAACATCACGCCATACAGGCATGCTCAGTGCGCTACAACAGGAAGAGTTCAAGCATAAAACAAGTGCGTCTTGGGTCCCTCGCTGTTCTGAGTGATGGCTGCACGCTTCTTCAGCTGTTTGCTGGTGGTGTTCCAAGGCCTTGGACCCACGAAATAACCAACGGCCATAGCCATTCTAAGGTGCAGTGCTTAGCCTCCTAACTGGCAAATCATTTCTCGTGAACGAGCCGAGGCGAGGGAGCGGAGACAAGGTCTCTATGCAACGGCCAGTCATCAATTGACAAGGAGGAAGTCCGAGAGATCATGGCTGAGTCGAGGCTCGAGAGTTGATGAAGAAGTTGCTGTTGGACGAAGTCACTGTTGATACATACATGACAGCAGCTTTTCCACATGACTGAACATTCCATGGTAACATCTCGAATGGCGTGGGAACTTTGTCAAAGAAACGAAAGCTACCCGGATGCATATATATATCATACTGTCGAAAGTGATTCACTCCGAATCAATTAGAGGGACGTGATTTAGAGAGCGTACATGTATGGTGTATTGACGCATCATGTTATTCAAAAAGTAACCTATCTACATACTGCTCAAGATTAAATTTTAAAAAAACTCCCGGTATACTTTCTTCTTGATTTATTTCTTCACATCAGAAAACAAACGTTTCGCCCTCATAGAGGGCTTCATCAGGGCCATACACAACACACGCTTCTACTCTACTTCAACGCTTTTTAGTCCATGCATTATTTGAACCTGTTTTCTTGAGATGGTTCTTCTGAGTTGTGTTTACCATTTGATTTTATAAACTGGCCCTCTCTGTGTGTTGTGTATGACCCTCATGAAGCCCTCTGCGAGGGTTAAACGTTGGTTTTCTGGTGTGAAGAAATAAATTAAGAAGAAAGTATACCGGGATTTTTTTGAAGGTGTAGTGCTGGGCTACTGTTGAAGACGTGTTTTTGTGTCCGTTCGTACATACTGCTCAAGATACACAAATTAAAATTCAAACACCAAATACTTCCGTGTTCGTACACTTTTCTATTCTTCGACAGTGACACGCTAATTACAGGCATTGCCGTCCGTGAACAGCAATCTAGCGGGCATGGTCTCCGCCATTTTGACCTCCTCGTCACAACTGACACCTTCCTACTAGCGTGGAACTGTGAGCAACGCGCTTGCCTCGGCTTTCCCTGCGTTCCTTTACAATCATCGCGAGATACTTGCGTAAGCAACGCGCCCGACTCCTGGGAAAAGTTAAGTCACATGGTTACAGAGCAACCACTTTGCTGGCCTGCAGCCAGTCCAATTAGCGCTTCGAGGTTTTGAACGTCATCTGACCAGAGGATCTGCCGTTCTCTACAGGTCAGATGGTTTCACAAGAATACTCAGAAACCAGACTTACTGATTTTGTGTTGATGGTTCGCCGATGGAGCTTCGCAAGATTAGAGGGATAGAGGGATTGCTTCACCACGATTTCCATCAACTACAAAAACAAAATGTAACCTTAAACGGAGAGAAATCGATTTTAACATTAACATCATTTGTAGACGCTATCCGTCAAGCTGTAATGAGAGTGCTTTTTCCAAATTGAGGAAATCTTCCCTTCTGAAAGGTCAACTTGTCACAGCGGTAACAGGTGCTGACACGTCACAAAAAATGGGAAGATTTTTTTTTACAAATGGAAGAACCAGAAACCAAAAACTGGAGACTCTGTGGGAAAGAAGCAAATGTCGAAGTTGTCATATTTCTGTTTTTGAGAATGACGTTATTCCAAGTGGGCTTGATGTTGAATATGTTTTCAAGATGGGAAAAATTCCAACTTAGACTCGGGTTAGTCGGGAACACAATATGTGGCCGAATCAAAAGGGATTAAAAAAACTTCCATTCTGATTTGTTTTCCCTGCAGAGGACAGAAGGATAAACGTCAAACTCCCATAAAAACGATGCCGCTCTACTTCTTTGTATAATCAAAGACAATATCTAGATAGTGTCTTTGGTCTAATGTAGTTGGTTTTGTTACGTCATAACATTCCCAGACACATAAACAAGATATTTTACTGGTTTTATGTATTTATGTATCTGCTTGTTTTTGTAACACGCTGTACTCATGCCAAGCATGCTAAAAGGGTGGATCATGGACACCTCAGGATTGTTAACATAAATTTTAAAGGATTTCTTTTTAAGTCACCAGTGAATCAGATCATGTAGTGTTTCTAGAAGCATTTTCTAGAGTCTTGGGCCAATGATACAGAAACGTTTGCAACAATATGTCTTGAGCAGCATTTTGTGTACACACAAGAAGAGTTTTTCAGACGAACGCTGACGTCTGCATGATGTATATATACATATGCATATTTTGTGAAAGTGATGGAATGTGCTGGAGCATCGCGGTAGGTTCCAGCGTTTGACGTCAATTACATGGTTACATGACGTAGTCAGGGCAGATTGTTTTGAAGTCGCTTCAAAGATAATCGATTGCTTTGTGGTCGGTTCTCGGTGATTCTAGAAAACCTGCAAAATGGTGTATAAAGCAGGGCGGCGTGAAATCGCAAACAAAATACGAGAGCGAGAGAAGGTAGGTGCGTGTGAACAGGCGTGATCGAGCACTCCGAGATCCAGTCTCCAGAGTGAAGTGCACACGTGAGATACAGCGTTCTAGGCGAGCACACGACAGAAGACACATGAAAACATGAAGAAGACGTGTGAGAGCGCTGAGAACAGCGATTGTGTCCTCATGGGATCAGCGCATGAGTGAAGTGCATTAATGGTAATATTGTTCACTGATTGTGTCGCTGTGAATCGACCAGTGCACGAATAAGTTTTTTTTCTTCCGAAAACGACTACCGGATTTTTTTACTTCGACTTCCCGGCGCGAGCTAGGAGAACCCTCATGCCTACAGGGCTTTGCAAAGGAGACGGTCGCAACATATAGCTTTGAATCAAGTCTGATACTTATTCCAGAGCACCACTACTGACACACTACAGTTTAGAGACATGTGTGTTCATTGCGGCGCTGAACAGAGAGCAAGTGACGATGCTAGGAAAGGTTAGCCTTGCTGGTAGATGTTTTCCGATACGGGCTCCAGTGTTTTACAGACATTTTCGTTCACAACCAAAGACACAACCTCGCCACCGCGACATATGCGACGGAGTTCAAAAAAGGATGGTGGAACGTTATAAAAGGTCTGATTGCCTGCTTCCTGACATGAAGCCCCCTGTGAGTTTGGGTTCAGAATAGACCCACCTCGTCTCCCTACGTGTTTCGTAAGAGGCGAATACATGGGGACATTGGGACTTGATTTGCGTTTACTCTAAATTGTTCTTAATATGTTCGTGCTCTAAGGCCTTAAACAGCCTAGACAGGCTGATAGGCCGTTAAACTCCATCCATCCTTCCTATAATGAAGCACGGCGCTCTGAGAAGGTAAAAACGTTTAAAGTAAATGATACAGTTTTAGGTGTGTGTTTTTTACCTTCGATTTCTCCAATTTTGCCGATAAATAAACTGCATAGTCCACCACGTCAGTCAGAAAATGTGTAGATATATGATGCCCATGCATTTATTTCACACACACACACACACTCACACGCGCACGCACACACACACACACATGCA
The DNA here is from genome assembly GCA_034096865.1 of Theodoxus fluviatilis. Classification (NCBI taxonomy): domain Eukaryota; kingdom Metazoa; phylum Mollusca; class Gastropoda; order Cycloneritida; family Neritidae; genus Theodoxus; species Theodoxus fluviatilis. Next base: position 291,749 of record JAWQFJ010010485.1, read on the forward strand.
CGCACGCACACACACGCACGCACACACACACACACATTTACACACAATAAACACACACGCACGCACACACACACACACACACACACACACCACGCATTGATGTTTGTACATCAAAGATAATGGAAGACCTGACAACTGCGTAAGGGCCTTTGCACATGAAGCACCAAGAATCGCTTGCCACATTGCTTGCGACCGGTTGCCTCATGCAGGCAATGCTGAAGACTGAGCTCTTGCACGCTTTCACAGTGACCTTTCACCTCTCGCCACCTTCTATTTATGGAAGCGTCTCCTTATCAGTCAAAGTGGTTGACGCCATTGTTGAACACATTATTTTCCGCGGTAAACGTTGACGTCAAACGCAGGTGCTCTGTGATTGGTGGATTCACAGAGGGTGGCACGCAACTGTCCCAGATATTAGAACAAATTTTACGGCGAGCAAATCAGTTGCCGATGGCTTGGAAGGTTGCTTGGAATGCGAGTTTCAACCGACATTGCACACGATGCATGGTAAGCAAGCGAGTTGAATGAGTGGAATTGCCTCGTGTGAGAAGGCCTTAAGGTGTGCTCACAAAGACGATGCACCACTAAAAATATGTTTGCACTGAGTCGGCTTAAAAGACAAATTGCATCAATAGTGCGAAACAAGATGCATAACATTATCTGTACAAAGAATACAGGACGAAAATGTTTGCTGACTATGAAATTAGGTGTGGCTGTAAATCCATGTTTGATTTCTTTTGTAATCGCACCTCGTTGCTTTAAAAAAAAAATCGGTACATGACACGTGCGCGCAGGCGAGAAACACCCACGCATAGCGATGCACACACGAGGCAAATGTGCACTGACACTCACGAGGAGACAAAATTGTCTACTTTCATATACTTTGAAATTTTTTAACATATCCCAACCATCTTTCTTAATTTAAGTGGACTGAAGTTTGCAAACTTAGCAGCCGACCGAAAGGGTGAAGTCATGCTCATGAACCATATCGCCAGTTATTTCAGACACAATAGAACATTCCCTTCTGCCTCGCCAGAATGAAGACTCGTGTTCGACCTTGGAGCGACCGCCCGCCATTTTCGTAATTGACGACAGACGTTGGATGACTTCTGCGACTGCACGGCTGATGAAGAAAGACAGACCTCGAGTAATAAAGCCCCACGCGGGTCGCCCCCACCATCAACTCTGACAGCGCTTTCAAAAGTCTCTCTCCAGGGTGACATCCGTAAAGACATATTCATGATGTCCCATTGTCTTGTCTGCAGGTCCAGCAGCGGAAAGTGCATAGTGTCCCTCCAAGACACTTTGGCTGCTGGTGCCAATTCTTCTCCTTGCCCTGCCTCGCCACTCCCACAGAGAAAGTCATTCTGGCACGGATAGTTCAAGAAGACCCACAAACCCAGGGTCCCATCTCAGGTCTTCACCTTGTCTCACGCCCCGGGTGTGGAAAGTAGGCCCCAGCCATCCAAATTGAGTGGCAAGGAATGGAGGGAGCTGATGAGTGGCCCTCATAGGACCCATTGGCTGGTCTGAGCTACAGGAACCGCATCACCAATGAAGACTGAATACAGAGTGGCGTGGCCAAGTGCACGCAGAGAGAGAGAGAGAGAGAGACAGAGAGAGACAGAGAGACAGACATACAGAGAGACAGAGAGACAGACAGACAGACAGACAGACAGAGAGACAGACAGACAGACAGACAGACAGACAGGCACACGCATACGCACGCATGCACACACACACACACACACACACACACACACACACAGGTACACGCGCACATGCAGACGTGCGCTGTCAGGCACACAAACGAGAGAGAGAGAGAGAGAGAGAGAGAGAGAGAGAGAGAGAGAGAGAGAGAGAGACAAAAGGGGGAAAGAGAGACAAAAGGGGGAAAGAGAGACAAAAGGGGGAGAGAGAGACAAAAGGGGGAAAGAAACACAAACGGAGAGAAGGTGGATGGGGTGTTGACTCAGAGACTATGACGGACCACAATCCAGCGTCGGGCAACTCCATCCTCTCGCCGCTAAGGATGCCGGGAAAAGACGGTTGTCAGTTGCTCCCATCACCTCTCGCGCCACGTTGTCGGTGACGAGACCCAAAGAGCTTTGGCAGGGGGGTTTATGGTACAGTAAACCTCGCTTGGTAGACTCCATCACATCAGGAGGTCGATGCTTCGCGAGGTAGACAGTGTGCCTCGTTAGTCACGACCCGTTATCTCCATCACGGAAGGAATGCACTTGTCTGAAAGCAAGATGTAAACAGTGCACCTAAAATTGAAAGGAGATTTCCGTTCCTTGGTGAGTGTCCTGTTTGATTTTCCACTTAGTGATGTCGGGAGTGGGGCTTTTGTGATCGTGCTCTCTTTATTCTTCACAAATCACAACAGCCACGACAATGTGGTTCCATGCACAGGCTTCTAGTATATGGTTTATACAGTGTTCGATGAACCTGTATAAATCAGCGAGTGAATAAATGAATGGATGGATGGATGGATGGATGGATGGATGGATGGATGGATGGATGGATGGATGGATGGATGGATGGATGGATGGATGGATGGATGGATGGATGGATGGATGGATGGATGGATCGATCGAACGGCTGGCTGGTTGATTGGCTGGCTGCCTGGCTGCCTGCCTGGCTGGTTGGCTGGTTTCGCCCCGTGGATTAGCCTTCCTTCAAATCGACATTGCTCAATCAGATTTTAATGCTGCTGCTTGAGTCTTGTGACAATGCAGTTAAGTACTTTGAATGTTGATACATCATGCAGGACCAATCATAAAACAAACAAAACAAAAACCCGCAAATAATGTTTGATCTGTGTCGACCATGCCGTTGTGAAGAAGATGTTTCCTGATCCTTAATCTTAACCAATCAAGGAATTTCCGGTAAAGCAAATATAATTTTCAAAAAATGAACGCTGGAATGTTCCGAAAATATAAGAATACATTTTATTCATAAACACAAAGCTATTATGAATTAGCAGCATACAACAACAAAAATATGATTCCTTGCATTATTGCATACGCATTTGCCTATATACATATTTTATATCAATCTTCGTTGCATCCACAATATTCAGTGTTAGTTTTGCATTTTTATTCGCCTCTCCTAACACATTTATCATTTATCATTACGGCAAAATAGCTTCAAATCCATCATTACTCTGACGGGCTGAGGGATCATTGAGTGCACACACTCTCCCAGAATTGAGATTTGCCTGAGAATCTTTACGACATACTTACCGTCACGGCCTGTTCGTACAAAATGCCCTCGGGTCTACCAGAAATAGGCTGCACGTCGTCTTCCCAAATTGGACCCTTCTTTTCCAGATGAGGTTCTCCTCGGCCCGTCTGAGCGCAGGCTGCCCCTCTCTGCTTGCACAATCAAACCTATGTCCAAGGAAATTCGATTGGGGGTGGGGGTTGGGTGAGGGCAGGGGGGGGGAGGAGTTCGTCGCTGGTTTGCATGAACGCTCTGGCGCCATCTTTGTTTGAAAACGAGGTTTCGATAAGTCGGTCAAATAGTCTGCACTGTATCTGATTTGTGCGGCAAAGACTGTGCGACAAAATGGTCATAGTAGAGTTTGCCATCACCGCCTACCCGGGATGGGATGACTCCATGTTTGGTGTGTATGCATCCAATGCCGGCCTCTGAGGTCTGTCGGAGTTTGCTAAGTGGTCGGAGCTGCCTACAGAGGGCCGATTTTGCCTGCGGACAATGTTGGAGACTCGCCATTTTTCTTTGATTGATTGTCGCCGCCAGACTGAATTCATCATCTGACCCGGTCACAATTCGGGTACGAAGACGGTTAGACTGCGAAATGCGTTGTACTAAATGGCTCCATCCGCCCAGCCACTTTTGGCCTGCCTTCTAATTCAGCGGCGAATGCCTGGTTATTTAAATTGGACAGTGCAGTCCATTTCAACCTTTGTTCCGTGCCAATGCATATTGTGCACATGCCAAACGATAAACTACAGTGGCACTGCTATTTCTGGGAGGATAAAACCTAGGTGAGGTGGAGATGGAGAGTGAGTAATATTCCGATTATCAGCCTCGCCATTATCAGTATAAAACACCCTGCTTCTGTACAATAGATTTTCAGGCCATCTCAGACCAAGATAGCTCGTCCAAATATTCTCAAATTTTTCGTTTTGGAAGAAGCGAAAGATGGCCGCACTAAACAGCGGTGGACCTCAGGCAAGATTTATCCGACTGGTGTCTCATTTGCTATACTTAGCATCAAACTGGATTTTCAGAGAAAAGGTATGTTTAGAACGTTCGTGAAAACTTCATTTTCAATCGTGTTTCTTTAAAACTAGTGGAAAGAAATGTGTTACTGTGGCTTCGTGACTCGAACAGACAGAGGATGCAATGAAGGATCAGCAAAAGTGTCCAACTACAGAGTAGTCTGACAATCTTGTTTTCCTTATATTAATCACTGCACTGCAAACAATTTCACTAGGAGGAAGATTCAGACAACCCTCTGGAACTTGCAAAGTGATAATATGGACGAAACGAGTAAGTATCTTTTTGGTTGATTTCTTCTTTCATTGATGATTTCTTGTTGTGATTCCTTTGTGTTCTCGTTGGTTAGTTCGTTCGTTCGTTCGTTCGTTCGTTCGTTCGTTTGTTTGTTTGTTCGTTTGTTTGCTTGCTTGCTTGTTCGTATGCTCGTTCTTTTGTTGTTTTGTTTGTTCTATTGTTTTCTTGCTACAAAAGGATACACCACAAAACGCATCGCCTGAAGTTTGAGTTTCCGATGAGTACTTACCGGCTATCAAAGTACTACTTTTTCCCTCAACACAATCGTCCCAAATTGATGGCGAGACATTTCGCCCTCAGAAATTCCGAGCTAGATCTTGGCCCTGCTCCTCGTCCCGTTTGCCGCCAACGTTATCAAGAGACCGTTGGCCATGGAATTGTTCCATAACACGCTCTCTCCCGTTCTTCCCCATCGAGACTACAAAGAGCTCACAGAAATTTTGCCTTGGCGCGAAACCGGTCAGACGGAAAACAAGCGAGGCTATCAGACGAGATCCTGAGAGGAAATTAAGAGCGGACGGGGTCAGAAATTTTGTTAGACTACGCGGTCGTGAAGGAGTTTTCAAGACCGGACGAGAATTATTCCTCGAGGGTTGGCACCGAAGGTCAATGAGTCGTTGGCAATTGTATAACCGCCTCTCTCCGCCATTTCTTTCCGAGGTCTACGAGGGTTAGGGAGGTCTTCTGGGATGAAGAGTTGAAAAACTCCCTGACCAATGAAATCACGCCAATCCGTGGACGCCAAAAGGCGGGGAAAAGCACGTGACACCCTTTTGTGAAACGAAATTTGTCGTTTTTCCCGTCACGACCGAAAACGAATGATGGCAGGTTTCAAGGGGAACGGCCAGTTGGAAATTGAGTTATTGAGCTCTGTTTTCCCTCCACGCCATGCAGCGCGAAAACTCAAGATCAGTTTCAGTTTTTCGCGTCAGGAAGAGAATCTTATAACACTGGCTGTTATCCCGTCCTCTCAATACCCTCGGAATGAAAAAGCGGGCTCACTTCTAGGTGTAGCAATTGCTATCTTCAGATTCCAGCCAACGCAATCACGCGGTCAAACATGTTATTACCCGAAAAAGGGGTTTCACCCAGGAAAGTAAACAAAAGGGCATTTGAAATCGACGCCGTTGAAATTGTTACTATTCATGTTTAAGAAAAGTTCTCGCGGGAGGAAAACATTGATTTGATAACGTTTAAATCAGCGATAATTGTGAGAATTGCTCCTTCTGTGAAGTAGCCGTCGTGCTTCTTCATTAGCAATAAAAGTTAATGCAAGTTGTAAATATAAATGAGATAAAGTTTAGACTGAAACAGAAAACTTGAACATTTATATTTCCATATCCCAAGACGATGTGAAGTTCAAATCGGGAGGAAACGGTCAATTCTTAATGTAAGAATGTTAGACTGATTTGTAAACATTCATCGGATTCGGCGACGATTTTCGCACTGAGTGCAGATCTGAGATGGAATGACTATAGCAGTTAAGTGTTACGCACCGAGCCTGCATCACATCAGTCCAGACGCTGTTCACCCAACCAGCAGCCATTTCGCGCTCCGTGCTGTCCAAGAGAATTAAGTCGAAAAAAGGAGACTGAAAACGCAAGTGAAGGCGAAGAATGTTTTTATCAAAATGCTATTTGGTCCTTTTTCCAGCGTAGTCTCCTTGGAGCTGCTGCTTGAGTGCAGGATAGTCAGTGCTGTCAGAAACTCGCAGTGAGGTTGTCTTGTCATTGCATTGCCATGGACTTCTACAGAGATGGTACCTCAAAAACAAAAACCTCGACGTGATCTGATACACAATCGCTGCATGGAGCTCCTCCTCCTCTTCCTCGTCCTCCTCGTCCTCGTTCTCCTCTTCCTCGTCCTCCTCCTCCTCCTCCTCATCATCATCACAATAATAAATAATAATAATAATAATAATAATAATAATAATAATAATAATAATAATAATAATAATAATAATAATAATAATAATAATAATAATAATAATACTAATAATAATAATAATAATAATAATATAGTTTATTTACGCACATACCTTCCCTTGACAGGCAAGCTCATGGCGTTTACAATCCAAAGAATCAACACTCATACAACCGCTCAACACCACATTCCTACAAATATCCACACACTACACACATAAACAAAACAAAAACTTAAGTCCAATAGAACAAACTATATAATATACACAGCACTTGCAGGCAAGGTCAAGTAAGGCGAAGCACCTCAGCGGGAAAGGCGGATCGGAAGAGGTAGGTCTTTAGAGCACTTTTGAACTGGGGCAGAGTGTCAGAATGACGGACTGAGAGAGGGAGACTATTCCAGGTTACAGGTCCAATATAGGAGAATGCGCGCTGTCCTTGAGATTTCTTGTTACGGCGGGGGACCTTAAGTATTCTAGAGTCAGCAGCTGAGCGTAGAGATCTGGAGAGCGTGTAGACTGTAAGAATTTCTGGAAGAGCGTGTGGTGCTCTGTTGTTGATGGCCTTGAAGCACAAAGTAGCAAGTTTATAATTTATCCTCGGAGAGATGGGGAGCCAGTGAAGTGAAGCCAGGAGTGATGAGACATGGGTACGCTTGGGACATCGAAAAACTAGCCTAGCAGCACAATTCTGAACTTTCTGGAGTTTGTTAAGCAGAGTGTCAGGGATGCCAGCGAGAAGAGAGTTTCCATAGTCAAGACGAGACAGAGCAAGTAATGTGATGAGCGTTTTGGTGGCCTGCTGAGAAAGATAATGACGAATGGTACTAATTTTCCATAACTCATTATATGCTAACTGACAGACTTTGTTGATATGAGCTCTCATTGACAGATCATCGTCAAACATGACGCATAAATTTCTAACAGACTGAGAGAAGACGATGTCACTGTGACCAATGGTTAGTTTGAGGGCCTGATCCGATTCGCCTCCGCCGCCCACCAGAAGTGCTTCAGTTTTTGAGTCATTGAGTTGGAGCTTGTTCAGGGTCATCCACCGTTTCACGTCAGAGATACAGTGTTCGCTGGTAGAAAGAAGAGAGTGGATTTGACTGGGATGGGAGGAGTTGTAGAGCTGGGTATCATCAACAAATTCACTGTGAGAGACTGAATGACTATCAATTACATTGGAGAGTGGTTGGGTGTACAGTAGAAACAGCAGAGGACCCAGAACAGAGCCCTGAGGGACTCCGTACTTGAGAGGTGTAGGATCAGAAGCAAAACCCGAGATCGAAACAGTCTGTCTACGTTCTGAGAGATATGAATGCAGGAAAGAGAGTGCTAAGTTCTCAATGCCAAAAATGTTTCTAAGACGGGTGAGAAGAATTCCATGGTCTATTGTGTCGAACGCGGCACTCAAGTCCAACAGAGTAAGAAGAGAAACTTTGGATTCATCAGAAGCAACGAGAAGATTGTTTAGAACACGGAGCAGAGCTGTTTCGGTGGAATGATGAGCACGGTACGCGGCCAAAAGGTCATACTGGGACACGTGCTCCAGCAGCTGCTGCAAAGCTAACTTCTCTAACAATTTTGACAGAAAAGAAAGATTGGAGACTGGCCTATAATTACTAAGTTTGTTTGGATCCATGTCCTGCTTCTTCAAGAGCGGCTTAACTATAGCTTGCTTGAAAACACTAGGGAAGGTGCCAGTCTGGAAGCAATCATTGATCCTCCTCCTCCTCCTCGTCCTCGTCCTCGTCCTCCTCCTCGTCCTCGTCCTCGTCCT
>JAWQFJ010010485.1:302500-322500 GCA_034096865.1 Theodoxus fluviatilis
TCACAGATCCATGATAATACAATGCAAAGCGAAGTCGATCGTCAGAAAAATACTACAAGCACTCATACAACGTTAGCATAAAATGAATCCTATTCCATCGTTTTGTTTTAAGGTCACAGCCCACAAGAGTGACATACTGCCGGAGCCAGTGGATGCGTCCCTCATCAGCTGCAACCCTTGGTTGCCGGGCATCCGGGACCTGCTCCTTGGGTTAGCCACAGAGGCTACCGGGGGCATCAGAACATGGTCAGATCATTCAAATCCCACCTTTCCTTCAAACTACCCTGGCAGATCTAACCCAAGTCACGCGCAACAGCAAACTGAACGTAAAAGCCCGTAACAAAACCCACACACTCACCTACCAATCAAGCAGTAAAACAGTCAACACCTTGCCCTCGCTCACCATTTTTGGGTTGGTAAGATCGTCTTATAAACTACGTAGGCAATAAGATTTCTTACCGTGGTTTAATTCCAAAATAGATTAACAGATACCCTCCAAATTTTAATGGAATGTTCCTTGAGTAAAAGCCTTATCTTGTTTCAAATTTTATCAGAATCCGTTGTGAACGTTTTGAGTTATTCTATATATTTATAATAACAAACGACCTAACAAACTAACCGACTGCAAAACGTAACCTCCCTGACGAGATATTCAGAAGAGAGCAGAATCTCTTCAGAAGCCGATCAACCCATGGCATCAAGTACAATTTGTGTTGATGTTGGTGCTGACGGTGATGACGTAGATGACGATAAAGAATTTGATTATTTGGTCTTTTCTATTATAATTATTTTGATTATTGTGCCATAGATCCAATAAGGATGATAATGTCGGTGATGGTGATATGGGTAATGAAGATTATTTTTCTTCTTTTTTCTTTCTCTCTCTCTCTCTCTCTATTTGTGTGTATGCAAAGGTGTGTGTGTGAGAGAGAAAGGAGAGAGAGAGAGAGAGAGAGAGAGAGAGAGAGAGAGAGAAGAGAGAGAGAGAGAGAGAGAGAGAGAGAGAAAGAGAGAGAGAAAGAGAGAGAGAGAGAGAAAGAGAGAGAGAGGGAGAGAGAGAGAGGGAGGGAGGGAGGGAGAGAGAGGAGAGAGAGAAGAGAGAGATAGGAGAGACAGAGAGAGAGAGAGAGAGTAGAGAGAGACAGAGAGAGAGAAGAAGAGAGAAGAGAGAGAGAGACGAGAGAGAGAGGAGAGAGAACGAGAGAAGAGAGAGAGGGGAGAGAGAGAGAGAGAGAGAGAGAGAGAGAGAGAGAGAGAGAGAGATTATGGTGTAGATGCAATAAGGAGGAGCACATTGATAACTAGATGGTGATGGTGACTGTGGAGATGGTGATGATGTTGATAATGATTTTGTTCTCTTTGTGTACTCTTCTTTGCTGTTTTCTTCAACAGGTAAAAAAAACTATTATTCTAAAAATTTACAAACTGTATGACACCGTATAGGAGTACTACGGAAACCTTGTTTCTTTTCTCCCCATCCCCCCTCCTTGCCCATACGCACCTCCACATCCCATCCCCCCTCCTTGCCCATACGCACCTCCACACCCCATTCCCAGCTCCTCAGACGAATACATTTCTGATGACAACTGACGCACCTATTCCTATGTTCACCCATGACAGTGCTGTGTGAAGTCTGCACTGTTGACTATTTCGTAAAGGAAAACTAGTATCTCTTAACAGGTCCCCATTTCATGACCTGTGGCGAACAGAAGCGAGGGAAATGTGTTATGACTTTATCTCTTCGTCTTGATCCCTTTTCGTCTGACTCCTTTGCTTTCCTTTCGTTTCGCACGACAGGTCAATGTGAAGTTAAACAAAGATGTCAGACAGAGGGAGAGAGGGCTGGGAGGAGGGGGGGGGGGAGCTTCCCTCAATCTACAGACGCCAATGACACAACGTGACGATGACCCTGGATACGGCAGTGGAGCCAGTCCTTCACCAACAAGATTGGACTTAAGGAAAATGGCGCGCAGTCTGGCTTCGGAAAAGAAACGCGGAATGGGGGGCGGTTTAGTGCTCTTTTTTTCCTTCCACGGTAAGGAAATCGTTATCTCCCCCAGAAAGGATCAACAAGCGCTCTGTTGTTCGCGGTTCACACTGGAAACGAGAAATCGATGTCACAATCGACGTTACCCTGTCTCCGGACGTCCAGAGCATCACTTGCCCTTCAAATTGTGTTGACAGGAAAAACACCGCTGCAAAAAGTCTGCCTTTCTTTCACATTGATTCCCCGCACAGAAGCCGACCTCTGCAGGGGGCCGCGACTTGTGTGCGACCTAACCTGGCTGCATCAGGCCGCGGCACGCAACGAGCACCCTGGTCGCCAGGAACTACCCTCTCCGATCTCAGCAAATGTCTAGTAAGACGTACCGATCATCACACAAACTCAAGTTAAACACGGGCCACCCACTGTCTCCCAACAACAGAATATGGTACAAAGACGCTGGTTAAGACACTCGCCTTGCAGCTAGCCGGTCCAGTGTTCAGGTCTGCACGGATCATAGAGTTGCATCCTTGGGCAAGGTGCTTATCCCGCATTGTCTCTCTCACGGAAGAGTAAAACCGGGTACTGCACCCTGCGCAGTGGCGACCGAGGCTTAAAGTCCAAAAAAGGAATTATCATGTGTTTGAGCAAGAACGACGACGACGACGACGACGACGACGACGACGACGACGATGATGATGATGATGATGATGATGATGATGATGATGATGATGATGATGATGATGATGATGATGATGATGATGATGATGATGATGATGATGACGATGGTGATGGTGGTGGTGGTGGTGATGATGATGATGATGATGATGATGATGATGATGATGATGATGATGATGATGATGATGATGATGATGATGATGATGATGATGATGATGATGATGATGATGATGATGACCCAAACTCATGTGCAACGCTTAACCATGGTTTCCGGTGCAGAAATCTTAAAAGAAATATCTATCATGATTCATATTCAGGTTTACCACGAGTCTTGTTTTAAATTTCAGAACAACTGTCTGATAATAGGTGCCCACCATCATCCAAACGCTGTCGAGTACAAGTGGCCCATCATCTCCCAAAAAGAAGTGCAAAAACAAAAACCAACACACACACACACATTCTCCAACGTCACTCATTTTCACGTAGAACAAAAATCACTCTTTTTTATAATTATCGGACAAGAACTGCCCACTGTCACTTTAAATCCTATCAGACACGAGTGACTCTTTAGTTTCAAATCAAAGGCTTGGTGCAAAATTCCCACCATCACCTAAATTCATTCTAGAGCCACTTTTTATCAATGGCTACACAGACACCCAGCCAGAACGACCTCTCATCACCTACATGTAAACTACGTGTAGACGCAGTCCAAAACGACGTCTGGTACGAAGCATTCACCGTTACTCGAGCACATTTCTAACAGAACTAAGACCATCATCCGGACAAGCTGGGCAACAAATACACACGATCATACACAAGAACGTCGGCCAAAAACCCGTCATTAAACATCGATATTTCAAATAACGTCATTGCACAGACAAATTCGACTCGTGCTGCTGCTCTCGTCCGACCGAACTAACTCCAAGCATTAGACGGCAATGACACTCCAAACACATGTTCGACAAGAAAAGCCTCATCAATATCTAACACATGTTCATGAGGACTACCCGTATTGTCTGAACTTAGGTTCGGTAAGAACTGTGTGGTGTGGGTCAGTTACATACACGTATTTGGTGAGAACTAACCTACGCCGTTTCGCTTTTCTTTATATCCTGAACGTGAACTCTGCATTTCTTGCGTACAGCTGTTCCCCAAACGCGGTCTCGCTATTTGCCTGATGAAGGAGCTACCAAGCTCCGAAAGCTTGTCAGAATAAAACCAGTTGTACCGAAGTTCTTTTTCGTTAAAAAATGTTCTATGCCGTTTCAGCACTTCAAGCGTGAGGCTGAAATGGTCGAAGTCGGAAACATTCGGAACGTCTTTTAGCTTAATGATTACACCCGAATCACGCGGACCGTTCAGGTGCATGGAGTACAGTACCGCCGAGCAAGACGTTTGTCACAAAACGCAGATACATTAACGCGGCCGGATCTTAGCATAACTCCCCGGGAGTGCGAAGTCAGTCAGGCGGAGTGGCGGGTGCTGTCTGAGCTGAGCGCTATCATCGGTATGTCACGTGACTGTAAGGACGAGATTTCAAACTGAGGTACTATGTTTTTTTTAGGCGTTTTAGGACAAAAGAATCAAAATGGCCTAAGAACTTTTGTTATTAAAAAAAAACGCAATAGCGGCCCTCCGCAACAGCGGCCCTCCGCAATAGAGAGCCGACCCCCTCTGTCCGATCGGACAGAGTACCTTGGGTACAGTGTCCGGAAATGTTGGTGACAAACGACCATTTCAGCACTAGTAAGAACCTCCTTCAAACGCTCAAAGTCATTTGGCACTTAGCCTTTCGTCGTCCAGACGTATTTCATGTTAGGCAGACAAATATCTCACTATTTTCGTAATGGACGTCAAGTACAAAGACCTGCCGTCGCGTCAAGATGGCGGTCAATCAGTTTCCTCAATTACACAAAGGCGACATCTATTGCCGCAGGAGATGACAGTCCTCGATTCAATTCAAAAGGCTTCTCGTGGAACGAAGTGTTTACTCTGTTAGTCTGATACAATAGACTGAGCCTCCGGATCGGAGAGTGAAGCATCTGCTTTCCAGTGCCTTCACCGTTCACTGTTCCTGAACAGCTTACACTCCGGTACGTCAAAGATTATAGGTTACACAAAGATAGCTCATGCCGAGCTTTTGCTATATAAAGTTACAAGACACTCGGAAACGCAGCGCCCCAAGCGGCTAGAACTATGGGGAAGTAATCACAACGCTTAGAGACATGTAAAAGTGCTCGTTTGTCGACGCGTTTCTGATGCGTTCCGATCATGTTTGTGAATACATTTACGGTGTAATGAGTAATAAAATGATTTGCTGCAATAATAAGGGTGTTTTGGCTTTGTTTTTTGTAGCAGGCGTTGTGAAATCGAAATATTTGGTTCATTGAAATGTGAGCCTATAGTCCGTTTCAACATTGCTCTGTCAGTGGAGACAAAGATTATTCGTCTGCTAGCCATCTAGGTACATACGGTCAGGTTTGTTTACTTATCTTCTGTGGGTTTTGTGCAGAAAGTATACGTTAAAACAGTCTAATATGACTATTTTCGAATAGTTTTTAATCTAATTAATATTTTTGCATGCTTTAACGTGGCCAGATCTTTGGCATAACTCCCCGGGCGTGCGAAGTCAGTAGCGTCTCCACTGACAGAGCAATGTTTAAACGGACAATAGGCTCACGCGCATGCGCAGAACCATCCATTTCGATGAACCAAATATTTCGATTTCACAACGCCTGCTACAAAAAACAAAGCCAAAACACCCCCATTATTGCAGCAAATCATTTTATTACACATTACACCGTAAATGTATTCACAAACATGATCGGAACACATCAGAAACGCGTCGACAAACAAGCACTTTTACATGTCTCTAAGCGTTGTGATTACTTCCCCATAGTTCTAGCCGCTTGGGGCGCAACGTGTCTCGATCCTCACAACAATGAGCTAATGAGCTATCTTTGTGTAACCTATAATCTTTGGGTACGTCTGCTTCGATCGGTAGGAGGCTAGCACACCTGCGCTGTACCTACCTTTCCCAGTCGGACATCAAAGTGCGTTGCAGTTGGGTTTCTCCAGGTGTGAATGTCCTTCTGATGCAGAACTTCGGTAAAGTTTACTACATAGTAAAGTGTAGAAGTTGGACATTATCTGTCGCCATTGACTGCTAGTTTGCTTCATTTGTAATCTATGAAGATCCCAATAAGACCGACTTCTTGTTGTGAAGAGTGCTCCCATAGACCAATTAATCCAAGGCATAATGAAGCAATTGTGAAGAGTGCTCCCATAGACCAATTAATCCAAGGCATAATGAAGCAATTGTGAAGAGTGCTCCCATAGACCAATTAACCCAATGCATAATGAAGCAATTGTGAAGAGTGCTCCCATAGACCAATTAATCCAATGCATAATGAAGCAATTGTGAAGAGTGCTCCCATAGACCAATTAATCCAATGCATAATGAAGCAATTTAGAACACACGGGAATGAAATATGCACTGTTCATGCAATGTCCACCCCATCATCAGAGGTTTTTGATATTGGCATTTTGTTATAATCTTTTCAAGTAAATAGTCAATAATCTTCCTTGAATAAATCATCCTTCTTGAAATCGTTCCCGAATCCTGTCTAAGTTTCTTCATTTTCCTCCCCTCACTGTTCTCTTTGTACTAGCTTGCCTAAGCCCCCTAACACCTTCCTGTCTCTCCTTCCCCTCTCCCCAGTTTCATGGTTAAGCGGTGACGCTGTACATCAGTTTGTCGAATGCCTGAAGTGAATGTCTGACTCCTATGTTAATAAGTTTATTAAGTTACCTTTGATGTGATTGACTGTTATTGTATATTGTAATGGTTGTTTATGTATGCGCCTTTAGCATGTCTTAACTCATGGTAAGGCGCTATATAAATCCACACATTATTATTATTATTATTATTATTATTATTATTATTATTATTATTATTATTATTATTATTATTATTATTATTATTAATCTGTATCGACTAGATAAAAGTGAACACCCCCATATTATAGTTCTCTCCTTCTGCTTCATATCTTTGTCCTCACAACTTTCGTCAAAATCTCTACGTATTTTCCCTATTCATCAAGTTGTTTTACACCTCTCTGAAGAAATAAAAACTTTTCGGTAATTTCCGGATTCCTCAAATAGATGTATTACATTTCCCTCTCTCTCTCTCTCTCTCTCTCTCTCTCTCGTTCGCTCTCTCTCTCTCTCTGTCTCTCTCTCTCTCTCTCTCTCTCTCTCTCTCTCTCTCGTGTTACTAATGCGGCAACAAGTTGTCAAAGAATGGATTATCAGCAGGACGCGAAACAAATTTGATTAAGCCTGCTCGTCCTTTCACGATGATCAAATTACGACGCTGGGAAATAGGGAGAAGGCAGAAAATCGAACAAAAAAAGATGCAACAGACATATTTTTGCTCAAAAACTGCAATAAAAGAAATTGTCTCACTATTCGAGTGTCGAGCATTTAATAATATTACGGTGGAATAGAATGAATAGCAATGAAATAAGTTGAGAACAAAACTGGAAAACTGCACTTTATGGAAGAGCATTTCTAGGTGATACACACATTTTGATGGTGCCATGGGGAGAGTGGGGTTGTAGGAAAAACTGCTGGAATAAAGGTAGGGGTGGGGGAAGATAGGGTTAGAGAGGGGAAGGGACGGAATTGCATTTTTAATCATTCGCAGCCTGGTTACTTGACTCAACTCACCTGTGAATGAATCATTCTTTTTTTAATTAAATGGTGGGTGGGTGGGGTTGGGAGTGGTGGTGAGAGTTGGGAGGGGTTGGGGGGGTGGAGGAATGGGGGTGGTGGGGTGGGGGGTGGGGGGATTATGAGAAATTCGATTCTGTATGTGTATTTGCCACTACCCTCCCAATAATAGTACATGACTTCGAGCAAGTCGTTTTCGAAGCGACCAGAATGTTCTCGAACACTGACACAAAGAAAGACGATCACCTACAAAACATGCACCTCGCGCCTGGCGGGGAAGGAATACGAGGAAGGCTCATTCAGCTCCCTCCATGGAAGTGTCACTGGTATGACGACAGTGATGGATCACTGGCAAATTTTAAATTCATCCATCGCCACTCGCTGGGAGAAGAAGTTCGCGGCCCTCGCGCGAGTCCCGTGTTATCGCCCTTGGAGCGATTTATCTCCCTTGCCAAAAGCAGCACATTACTTGGACATTAGCCGGACAGTCCAGGCTGGGTAATTCACTTAGGATTGGATCGATCTTCGCTGGGTGTGCTTAACAGGGCGAAGCGTCTTCCCCAGCAACGGGAACGAATGCATGTTCTTGCATTGTCGCCTGCCGATGCTGGAGTTTGTGGAGGATCAGCTGAAAGCCATCTCGCACCTCCTATGTGCCTTCCCCACCCACCTCATCCGTCGGCATCTCGTCCCCGATATGGACGCGTAAGGATCTTGGGAGGGCCATTCCCTGTCAATGAACCAGATGCATGTGCCTTTTCCGGCTGTTTGCCACGTCGGATGGTTCGGGCAAGTTGAAAATGAGGTCGTCTTTGCGAGCTGAATGAAGGCGGTGACGTATCGTTAGTGTTCTACACCCAAAAGAAGATCAGAACGGCCTCGATCCATACGGAGGACAAGAGGAGTAATCATCACGTCACACAACAAAAATCACTAAATACGAAAGTGGCCGTTTGTCTCATTCTGTTCGTAGAATACACTTGTTATGGGTAAGAACAAAAGACACCAATGTTTCTGGGATGGACTCAGAGACATGACTGCATAATCAACCCTACAGCATCGCGTAGGAATTCATCACACGCTTAGGAATTTATACTCCACGCTGCTATCAGGTTTATGCATGACCACGACGGAAAAGCTGACATGCTCAATCATGTCATGACGTCCACATTGAAACCCCTCTAGTTGAGGGTTTTTCCGTCTGCGTAGTCTTCAGGCCACACACAGCCTGAGGAGATCCTGCCTCAAACCCTGGGAGACCACGGCGAGTCAGTCCACCTCGGGGGCGCTCGTTTGTTTCTAACGCGGAGGCAGCCTCGTGTTGATCTTCCGCCGCTTCCTGAAAGGTGCATTCGTCTTCTGCTCCCTGGTGGCTGATCTTGAAGCCATCTCCGCCGTGCTCCCGACTGGGGCGCCCGCCATCTTGGAAACGCTGTGCCTCCCGGCCTGACATAACCCTGGTCTGCTCTGAGAGACAGTTTGCAGGCACCTCCTCCAGCTCCGATGTTGATGGTTCCCACGAAGATTTTACGGACGTAACTCAGCAGCAAATCGTCTGCAGTTTGACAGAAGAGGAGTGACCGCAATCGTACGTGGAAAATTGAGTCTGCTGCCGAGGCACGGACGCCAGAGGAAGATATCAATCGGCACAGTGTATGAGATCACAAATCGAATTCAGTGTGCTTTCGTTTGCAGGCTGCACGAGTTTAGATTGGTTGATCCCTAGAAGTAAGTAGGTCGCAATACATAAGCAGACTTTTGGATAACTTAACATCTTGGTTTTTTGAAACTTGTCCTGTGTGCACATTTTACTGACACTCCCCCCACCCCACCCCACCCCTGGTGTATGAGTGGGAGGATGATAAAACATATGTTAACGTGAAGAAAAGTGTTCAGGTAATATTTTATTTGCAAGGAAGTCTTCAATGTTTTACCCACCAGCTGACAATTCATGCACGTTTATTTATTTAAACAAAGGTATCATACTCATTGCGTCCAAGCGTGAATTTGACCATGTAGTCGTTTGTATTACTATAGGTGTGGAGCCAACAGCCTCACTTTTAACTTACCTCGTATGCAGTTATACAGCTGCCATTAACGGAATCATCAGATTTATCTTTAGTACAACGATTAGAATCAGTGTTCTTTGTCACACTTTTTTACTCCCGCCTGGAGAAAATACTCAGCTTAAGTCAAATATTAAGTTCTCGAAATCAAGTTAGTTGAGTGTTTTGAGTTATTGCTCATTCTACGGATTGTTGTTATTATAGATGCTGCTGCTGCTGCTGTTACTGTTGTTTTTGTTGTTGTTGCTGCTGCTCCGTTCACATGGCATGTTTTAGCTTTCAAATGACGTTTCAAATGTTGCCAATGGCAATTTAATGTCAAACTGCGTTCAGCAGGCACCGTTCGAGTGCAATTTGCTGGAGATATGACGACGTCAAGGCGATGCAAAAATATATATTACTAAAGCGACCCCCACCCACATAGCTCTTGCTGCGATGAATAGATTCACGAACAATCCAGCTTCTCGAGTGATAGATGCTTAGAGATCCCAGATGTAATCGCTTGGATCTCCGCTTTGTCCGTCTGTTTGCCCAGAGAGCACTCCATACAACTCGTAGTGGAATTCCAAGGCATCATAACTCCTCGGGTCTTTTCTCCAGTGTTTGCCAGGGCGACTCGCTCCAACTCTACCCAACGCCTCAGCCGCCCTCCAGCTGTCTCCAGCAGGGAAAACTGTTTTAGGAATGGGGAATATCAACCCAATGAAAGAGGAGTGATCGTGCCCCCATTTATAATCTTTGTTGTCAGTAGTCATGGAGTTTGTGCGGAGGAGTACTAGAACCAATACCCCAGTATTTGGAACTAAGGAGATTTGATGTTCAAAAATATCTGGCAGGTTTGAGGGTACATTCATTGTAGATCTCCAAGCAGTCAAGATACTACAATAAAAGCTATGGCATTGTGCTTAAAACACTCGCGTCCTTTCTTTTTCTGTGTATGACAGTTCTCGATGAAAAATGCTCCTATATCACAGAAGTTGGTGTGGACATGGGTCTAACCAGAGTGTCCTATTCAACAGTAACCTTTTTACTGTCGCGTTCTCTTCACTGCGATGCCGTGGATAATACCGACGAAGCGCACAACGAAAAAAAAAGCCATCTGAAAAATGTACAAAACATGGGCGGACGAGGGGGGTGGGGGTGTGTGTTTCCGGGGTTTCCCCCAAGAGAAAAATAAATAAAAATTAATACAAAATATAAATATATATATATATTAAAAATCATCAAAATGCGCCAGATTAAACCATTTTGCAGCCTTCTTCTCCCCCCCCCCCCCCCCCTCCGCTTTGCTGTGCCGGCTGAGCACGTTGCGCGATCACAGCTCCCCCCCCCCCCCCCCCCCCCCCCCCGGTTCCTATAAAAAGTTTGGAAACCCCACACCAAAAATGAACTGATCCGCCCCTGCAAAAACATAGAAAAAGAAGAGAACTAGGGAATCATAGCTCTATGCGCAGTTTTACGTATGGGAGCCGTAAAGTAACGGGCAAATTTATGTCGGGAAGGAAAGTTGCGCCATATTTTCGGACGAACTGCCCATACAAAAGTTGCAGGCGATGCTATGGGCTTACGAACGCTCATGCACGCTGACACGGCATCGTTGCCTCATTGTGAGTGTTGTCCAGAAACAACATTCAGCAAATGCGGAGTGGATTCAAAGCGATTCCGTTTACAGAAGATTTTGACTTGACTGTGATTGTCGGAATTGGATTGGCATTTCATAAATGAATCACTGGAATGTGGGAGAGTTATGACTACAATAGGATTGCTGTACTCTCAGACAGAAAGAGTGAAAAAGAAAAAGAACACTTTTAGAATATTTTCGTACATTGTGGTAAATGATCGTCCCATTACGACTTTCGCTGTGCATTAGAAGCTGCGTTATTTTAACCGTCGTACTGTTCGCAGTGCATTAGAAGCTGCGTTATTTTAACCGTCGTACTGTTCGCTGTGCATTAGAAGCTGCGTTATTTTAACCGTCGTACTGAGGGAAAATGACATTTTCATTTCAACGCAGTCCGACGCTGCTGCCTTATTGGCAGTTTTATAGTTTTAAAAATCCATCCAAATTCAAATCTTGAGTATTGCCACGACCTCTCACTTCACAACAAAACCAGGACCCCAGTACTTAGAAAAATCCCAGAAAACTAAAGCAGAGGAAACAATCATATTACATCAATGACCGACTGAGACTGAGAGAAAATGCTACCTCGAACCAAATAACAAGCTATTTGCAGTCTGTGTACCTGATGGGATTCGAAGCTATTCGAAGCTGGCAGAGGCGGGACAAGGAGGCAAGCAAACACGGAGATCTAGTCTCATTACTCCACGACAGAAACCACACCCTGAGGACACGAGTCCTGATTCCAAGATCGATAAGAGTTGCTTCCCCTGATACCCATTCTACACTGACGTCATCTCTCGAAAGTTAAGGAGAAGAAGTTTCGAGGTGAGATTTCTCCCCTTTTTTGTTACGCGTACTCCTTCTGTTGACGAAATGCACGTAGGTAAAGGTTGAGTCGGCGGTATGGACAAACGCATGTATTCCAGATGCGTCAATGATTGGCTAATCCATTCCTCGACCAACCTTGGCTTCTAATAGCAGTTTCCTTGTATTTTGTGCAATTTCTTTACACATTTTCAAACGCAATTTCGTGACCCAATCAGTCTGAGAAATTTATTTAAGAATTTAGTCTGTATATATGTACTACTTTCACTTTTTATCAGAAGTAATGTTCACATATTTTCGTTGCCAGTTTGCTTGTTTTGTAGTTGTTGTTGCTGTTTTGTGGTGTTTTTGTGTGTTTGTATTTCGGAGGGGGGGGGGGGGGGTTGGTATTGTGTGTGTTTTTGTGTGAATATGTGTAATAATTGCAACAGCTACACATGGAAACATTATATCGATAATGAGTTTAAAAAACCTGATATTTCCCCTCAAAACAAATAAGCTCTTATCACTAACCCTGGGGCTTGTAGTGACTGGTGCGTGAGAGCACCCAAGGAGGGAATGAACGAGTGACATGGGGTGGAGAAAAATCAGGAGAGGAAAGAGGTGGGAATAAATCAACTAGGGCGATAGGCCAATCCCCTTGACCCGCGGCTTCCAAAACCAGTCCAGAACCAGGCCTCTGTGGAACAAGGCTCCAAACCTCTTCTCCAAAGAGGGTCGATGCGGTGCCCTCCCCGAATCTCTCGCCACAGAGTCTGCCGAGATGTCGCCATCTTCCACTTCCCACACATCTGGAACGAAGGTCTTCGATCGTCCCTACGAGGAATCTATAACAGCGTTTGATACGCGAGGTTCCTCCTCATGACAACTTACAATTTGCCGTTGGGTGAACTACAGTCCTGAATCGATTCTTCTGGGCTATAAGATATTATGGCTTTTGTAGGATCCAGTCAACAGTCCGGGTTTCGAGAATGGCGCCAGCGTTTGGTTATCCTATGTAAATGCCGTTTGTCATAAACTGAAATGTGAGCAGCCCGTTCAAGCGGCTGGAAGCTTGTAGGTAAACACAATAAATTTTGTATTCAGAGTGTCTCAAGCTTTCCAGAGACGTCCCTTCACTTGGGTCGATTCGCCCTGTGAAATATGAGGAGCATCTCTGGGTGAGAGCTGCAGAGTTGTTTTCTGGGATGACCTATTCTCTCTCTCCACAACTTGCAAGTTTGTCTTAAGCTGTCCTTCTCCCCCGCAAACATTTCTGTGAAGAGAATCACCACTTTGAGTCAGCCAGTTTTCGTCGATATCAGGTTAAGCATTATCTTGACTCAGGCTTTCATATTTACGTTTTTCACATGCATCATCTGTGCGCTGTCTCCTTTCTCAGTTGGAAAATAAACCATCGAGTCTTTGGAACCTGTTCAGTCCTATTGGGAAAAAGAACTCCTACCCCAATGCAAACGTTCATATTCGTGATACATTCAAACTGAAAGATAAGCATGTGGCCTACCGAGACATTTCATAAACGATAGCCTTTTCGGCAAAGGGAAAGGAAAAACAAAGCGTTAGTTCTGATCCCAACAAAAGGCCTGTATCATGAAATACGGAATGAATAGAACCGAAAAGAAGACAGATGGGAAAACAAAAATTATTTAAATTTAAGAATCAGTCACTAAACAGCCCCTCGAAAAACTACATGACGCTTGCTTAAATTCAAGAATCGCCGAAAGGTGGAGGACGATTCGGAATCCTGAGAGATGAAGAACTGTTGTGAAAGGCTCATGAAGACAGTAACAAGATGTCAGCCATCTTGTTGGATTACTGCAAATTGCAAGCGAGTACAAATCAGAACCGAATGTCCTTTTATTAATACTGTATCTTCAGCTGATGATCAAACTCAGGCCTCCAGAAGACTTGACCTCGTGCACGAAATTACCAAAAGACCGAGAAGGTCACTCAGAATTTGAACAAAATGGCCACTCTTGGGTTCATGCACTGCTCTCATATGACTCTCTCCAAAGGTGAGACAGTGCTTCTGAGGTAATGTTGAAACTAAGGACACTCTTTGGTCTTTTTCTGTCCTCTGTAAACCCCTAGTCCTTGGGATGGTCCGGGGGCATAGTCTTGCCTTTCATATTACAGACGGTGCTTTGTGCTGCATGTGAAACACAAAGCAGGGCTCCCGCCTTATTCTGGGTGAGGTATGTGCACTCAAACTTCAGCAGAAACGGACTGGGAGTGGGGAAGGGGTGGGACGTGAGGATCAGTCCGAAGGATCAAAGACGACCTCGACAATCTCATTCTGCCCTACCCCGTCCCTTTCTTGATCTCCCCTTGGCTGGCCTGGCTACAGCCAGACTATGGGCACACACCTCCACTAAAGCAAGCAAGAACTACCCCACCCATATCTCTCTCTCTCTCTCTCTCTCTCTCTCTCTCTCTCTCTCTCTCTCTCTTTCTCTTTGTGCGCGCGCGCGTGTGTGTAAGCGTGCGTGCGTGCGTGTGCGTGCGTGCGTGCGTGTGCGCGCGCGTGTTGTTATGTCTCTCTCTGTCTGTCCGTGTATGTGTCCGTTTGTCTGAGTCTGTCTGTTTGTCTGTCTTTCTGTCTCTGTCGTTGTGTCTGCTCTGTCTCTACCTACCTGCCTGCCTGTCCGCCCGTCCGTCTGTCCGTCCGTCCGTCCGTCCGTCCGTGCGTCCGTCCGTCTGTCTGTCTGTCTGTCTGTCTGTCTGTCCGTCTGTCCGTCTGTCTGTCTGTCTGTCTGTCTGTCTGTCTGTCTGACTGGCTGTCTGTCTGTCTGTCTGTCTGTCTGTCTGTCTGTCTGTCTGTGTGTCTCTTCTTCCTTTCTTCCCTCTCCTCTCTCTCTCTCTCTCTCTCTCTCTCTCTCTCTCTCTCTCTCTCTCTCTCTCTCTCTCTCTCTCTCTCTCTCTCTCTCCCTTCCTCACTCCCTACTCCTTGCCTAAACCCTCACCCACAATCCCTTTCACGCCCCTTCAGTGCTTGATCATTCAGGGCCAGCCTGGGAAATTCCAAGGGGTAGAGACCAGAGCTTTGATGGACATCTCCCGATCTCTGGCCACATCCCCTTTTTAATAGGGGGGGGGGGGGGGGGGGGGGGGGGGGGGGGGGAGTAGTCGGCCCCCGACGCGATCCTTGTTGCAGTCCTGATCAGACTGGCAGGGACGAGTCGCAAAAAGACTCCCGGAGAGAGAGATTAAACGCGCATGCAGGCTGGGAGAGGGACCAATTAGTTCCATTTTCTTCCCCAGCATTTACCTTCCAGGGCAGAACTCGCTGGAGGAGGCCACTTCACCGACAGGGGAAGCGAGGAGAAGCCTTCCAGAGACTCGTCACTGCGGTCAAACAAAGGGGCCTGGTAGCTCAGGGGTTATTACTTAAGTCACGGCTCTGGTTCCTAGTGGGCCCTGCGGTGGCTGACGCTAAAACCGTGAAATCATGGCTAATTTTGCATTGGCGTGGATTTCCTTTGGTGCCCAGCTAACGAGTTGTTTATTGAGAGAACGAGAGTGGGGCGGTTCAGGAATGTTAAAGTCTAAAAGAGGTCTCTTCGCTTCGGCAAATATTGCCTGCACGTGACGATAACAGTGCTTTTGAATTCTTAACGTTTTTCAGAACCCTCGCATGAATGCCTTTATTCTGAATAAACTTACAAATTATCGCAAACGTTTGGGGCTATATGTTTATGCTTGCCTCATTCCCACTAGCTTCATGCGCCGGTAAATCTCTGATCGGTAAACATTATTTTATGCACCATTGCTAGCTGGCCTCCATACACGGTGCGCTAACGCAGAACAAATTCCTGAAATAACATCATCCCAAACTTTGGTAAATTTCACGAGCATTTCAGTTTGTCAGAAATTAGTTGGTTCTTTGTAGTAATCACCTGGACCCAGTGAGTAGAAATGTGTTCACTTATTGCAATATTTGCGTAACGATTTTATTTTAAATATATGAGTATGTTGGATGGTATGTGGAGCAAAGGGATGTAAAATGTCTATAAGAATTACTGATTGCTTAGTTTTGTAATTCTCTTCCAGCAGCAAAGAATGCTGTGAAGAGTTGGACTTTAAAATGAGACACTACGTGTACAGTGATCTCAAGATCTCATGCAGAAGCTGGTTGCGGACGAAGGCTTCCTGGATGAGTTCCACTGAGGGGTTGTATTAAAGGTGTGATTTTATATAGCGACTTTCCACCATTGATCGGTGCTCAAACCGCTTTACACTTTACCCCCTGATCACTGGGCATCTTGATTAATCCTCACTGCATAGAGCAGCCATACAACTGCATGAGTGAATGAATGAATAGATGGACGGACGGACGAACAAAGGAAGTGATGAATCAATGAAGTTCTATGGCTTGTCATCCTTTGTAGGTTATGTAAGGCCAGTAATTACAAAATCAGTGGAGGTGGTTCCAGTGTAAGCGAGTGCAGTCTCCATTTCTCTGTTTCGCATAGGTAGACGCGGTGGGTCAATTCTTACCCCCAATCCACAGGGGGGTCGCATAGGTAGACGCGGTGGGTCAATTCTTACCCCCAATCCACAGGGGGGTCGCATAGGTAGACGCGGCGGGTCGTTTCTTACCCCCAATCCACAGGGGGGTCGCATAGGTAGACGCGGTGGGTCGTTTCTTACCCCCAATCCACAGGGGGGTCGCATAGGTAGACGCGGCGGGTCGTTTCTTACCCCCAATCCACAGGGGGGTCACATAGGTAGACGCGGCGGGTCGTTTCTTACCCCCAATCCACAGGGGGGTCGCATAGGTAGACGCGGTAAGTCGTTTCTTACCCCATATCCACAGGGGGGTCGCATAGGTAGACGCGGTGGGTCAATTCTTACCCCCCAATCCACAGGGGGGTCGCATAGGTAGACGCGGTGGGTCAATTCTTACCCCCAATCCACAGGGGGGTCGCATAGGTAGACGAGGTGGGTCGTTTCTTACCCCCAATCCACAGGGGGGGTCTCATAGGTAGACGCGGTGGGTCGTTTCTTACCCCCAATCCACAGGGGGGTCGCATAGGTAGACGCGGTGGGTCGTTTCTTACCCCCAACTCACCCCCAACTCACAGAGGGAAGCACATGACTGATGCTTCAGCTGCATCTACGAGAACGCAGCACTGTACGTGTCCTTTTTAATGCATTTCTTCGAAACCTAGGGCCTGTTCAAGAGGCCTACCGGTACGTACCGGTTGATACCGTTCGTCTCTTGAACGACTTGGTACGGCTACCGGTATCGACCGGTACGTACCGCGCCGGAACGCTGTTGCGCCTGTATAGCCAAAATGGCTGCCTTCGGGAAAAGGAAGAAAGTCGTCATCACAAATATGCGCTGTGGCACGCATTTCGACCTGTGATTATTACCCAGCCTATGCGAGACGTTACAAGAAGTTAGGCTGATATTGTACTTTTCTTTTTTTAAAGAATAACTGCTCTGAAATAATTACCGGGCAAGATGTGAGCAAACATTTCCACGACAGATGGCAAAACAATTTCAAGGGAAGCAACTCTTATTTCTTACATTAGCCCTTAGTTTGTTGTATAACCTCCCTTGAAGTGAGCATCGAACTATTCTTGCTTACACCAAGTTAGCACTGTCGTTTTGACATAAATTTCTATTCGAGCGATGCCGAGCATTCATGCACAGCTACAGCTTAACGTATTTCATCAGTTCCACAAGGAACGAGCAGTCTGCAGCTGCTGGTTTACTCATTTGGTTGAGAAGCGCAATCCGCGACGATGAGAAGGCATCGCGGAAGCCATCTTGGCTACCGTTCGGTCATAACGAGTCGTTCAAGAGTGCACATTGGTTGCTCGGCTACCGGTCGGCTACCGGTAGGTCGTCTTGAACGCACGGCTGATTGGTCTTGCTGTTTTCGGAGGTGGAAGGAAGAGAAACTTTGGACAGGTCATCATCGTAATCACTACACGCAACTAAGTCCCTGTCCGCCGTATAACACATTCAAAATCAACGTGAAAATAATTATAGTTTTAAAAAAAAAATAGAAAATAATTATAGTTTATGGTCGCTTCCAAAGCACACGGCGAAAGTAATTGTGAAAATATTAACATAATTTTCATTTACATAAATGAAAAGTAAATAACGGTCTGGTAGATATTTATGAGACGCATAGAAATCTGACCTCTGAGGAGAGGCGGATTTACCGCGACAAAAGGGAAGGGGTGTGAGTGCGAATGAACGGGTGTGTGCGTGTACGTTTGTGGGTACGTGCATGCGTTCATGCGTACGTGCGCGCACGCGTGTGTGTGTGTGTGTGTGTTGTGTGGTGTTGTGCTGTGTTGTGAGTGTGTGTGCGTGCGTGCGTGTGTGTGTGTGTGTGTGTGTATGTGTGTGTGTGTTTGTGTGTGTGTTTGTGTTTGTGTTGTGCTGTGTTGTGTGGTGTTGTGCTGTGTTGTGAGTGTGTGCGTGCGTGTGTGTGTGTGTGTGTGTATGTGTTTGTGTTGTGCTGTGTTGTGTTCTCTTCTGCTGTAGAGATGAAGTAGTCTGGCAACAAGTCATTGCAGGTAATGTATTACATAAAAGTCTCTTTAAAGCCACCGAAGGCCTCTTGTCACAATAACGGATTAGTCAACGAATCCACGTACGGTACCACCAAAAACACGCCGTATTCACCGCCTACTTTCAATGGCCAATCGTCTGCAAATTGTATGCGATTGTCTGACCCATGAAACGGGGTGGGGTGGGGGTGGGCGGTGGGGGGAAGTTAGGAGGACAGATGCGTTGGTGTGGAGAATGGCGTTTCAGTTTCCTCTTCAGCTGACTCGGTGTCGTCGATTGAGTCCACTCTCCACTCTCGAGTCAACACAGATTTTTTCATGTGTGGGCTGTTCGTGCATTCAGTCATGTGAACTTATCGATAACATTTTTCTGCTTTCACGCCGAGAGGGCAGGTGGTAATGAGAAGGATGCCTTTCAAAGAATGTATAATGCTATTCGCCCCCATGAAGGCAATGATGCTGACATACCCTTTCTAGTTCGTGAATCCGACGTTGTAGATCTGTGTAACAACATGGGAAGCGATGGAACACTAGTAAGATGTTGCTACCACACTGGTGAATTTCCTGCATGGATTCGCACCGTCCGATTCTTTAATCTCGTGGTTCTGTTTGTTTGCATGCCAGCTCGTTGTATGATTTTTCCATCGTATTCTGTCTACTTGCTGCAGGTAGCATATCCCCATGTGGGTTGGGAGTGAGAACAGACGCATCATGTCTCCCTACATGATGTTCAGAGGTGCACAACTGGGGAAACCGAGACCGGACATGCTCTTACTCTAAACAGCTCTACTGATTCGTGGTCAATAGCCTTACATAACCTACAAAGGATGATAGGCCGTTGAACTTCTTTCATTCAATCATTCATTCATTCATTCATTCATTCACAGTATAAACCTCTGTGGATCCGGAGCAAGAAAAAGCTCATAACGCCTCCCTTCACGATTCGAAAAAGGTGAAGTACAAGCAAAGAAATAGTCGTGACATGGCATAGCAACAAATAAAGCAACATAACATAGCATAACATAACATGACATGACATTACATAACGTGACATACCATAACATAACATAACATAACATAACATGACATGACATGACATGACATGACATAACATAACTATGCATAACAGAGCAGAACATCACATAACATCACATAACATCACATAACATAACATAACATAACATAACATAACATAACATAACATAACATAACATAACATAACATAACATAACATCACATAACATAACATAACATAACATAACATAACATAACATAACATAACATAACATAACATAACATAACATAACATAACATAACATAACATAACATAACATAACATAACATAACATAACATAACATAACATAACATAACGTAACGTAACGTAACGTAACGTAACGCAACGCAACGCAACGCAACGTAACGTAACGTAACATAACATAGCATACCAGAACAAACGTAACATAACATACCATGGCATAGCATAGCATAGCATAACTAACATCACATAACACAACATAACATACAATAACAAATTTAACATAACACACCATTATAGCATGG
>JAWQFJ010010488.1:5000-37500 GCA_034096865.1 Theodoxus fluviatilis
GGAGCTGCGCCATCAAGCAAAGAAGCCTTCCAGCATGGCTGAACTTTGACTGCCACCCTTGGCAATCTTCTCTCCAGGAAAAGGGGTGGTATGGAGTCCTGAAGCGTTCGCCAGTAAAATGGGCAATCGAGGCGTTGGCTGTCGAAGATGTCGTGATATGGCATCTGGGAAAATACTTGTATGTTTCCAATCTGAGCTAGCGCCACCTCTGCCTCTGTTCCCGCTTCGTCTTCGTGATGTTTTTTTCTCTAGCGATTCGGCCTCGTCTGATGGAGTTTTGTGTGAACCCACGCACGCATCGAAGAGCTTGAGGGGTGAAAGTCATTGCCGCGAAGAAGAGTGTGCTAACAGGCATGTAAAGTTAGGGAGGTGGTGTTGAATGTCAAGCTTCTGTCGCAGTTACAGGGAAAGGACTGCTTACCAGTTATTGTAAATGTACTCTCAGTCCGCAAGAGATCTCTTTCCTGGATTCCGATAGATACTGAAGATTGATTTTTGGTTGAATTTCGAATTAATGAGCGCCTGCCGTCAGCGAAGTGACGTCAGCTAACACCGTCTCTTTATATGAGCCTTCTTAGAATTCGATATACAAGTCTTTCTGTGTTCTTTAAAAAGAGTCAGAGATCTGGCACTCCATTCTGCCTTTACAATCGGCAGATGGGATGACGTGCACGCACGCATGCACTCACACACACACACACACACACACACACACACACACACACACACACACACATACACACACACACATACACACACATACACACACACAAACACACACACACACACACACATAAACAAACACACACACAAACACACACTCAAAACCACATGCACAGACACACAAACACACACACACACACATTCACAAAATGAGGCACATGCACGCGCGCACACAAGCACACAAACACAAAATACACACACAACACAAACAGACGCACACGCATACGCGTACACACACGCATGCGCGCACACACACACACACGCGCCCACACACACATACACAACCACGCACACAAACACACGCATGCATGCACATACACACACATGCATGCATGGACACACACAGAAGCACATACACACACGCACGCACACACACACACGAACACACATACGCATGCATGCACACACATACGCACTCACACACAAACACACACACACGGACACACACACACACGCACGCACGCACGCACTCACTCACACACAACCACGCTAACACACACACACACACACACACACACACACGCACACACAAAAACACGCACACATACATGTCCACATGCGTGCACGGCCACCAGCGTATATACACACTTACAAAGTGAAGAACCGACTGATACAACCAAATGGGAAATAAAAACCTGCAGACTTTGTTTTCTTTGAAGAACGCACACGTTCCATTTTCAACGTCCTGCAGATACCTCCATCTATTACCATCCTGCCACATCATCAGTCTTATTGCATTGTATCACATTACAACACCTGTCAGCCCACTAATCATGATCATATTTGCCTGTCTGTCTGTCTGTCCGTCCGTCTGCCGTCCGTCCGTCCGTCCGTCCGCCCAGCCGTCCGTCCGTCCATCTGTATGTCTGTCTCTGTCTGCCTGTCTGTCTGTCTGTCTGCCTGTCTATCTGTCTGTTTATCTGTCTGCCTGTCTGTCTGTCTGTCTGTCTGTCTGTCTGTCTGTCTGTCCGTCTCTGCCTCGCTCTGTGTATGTCTCTCTCTGTCTCTGCCTCTGTGTCTGTCTGTCTCTGTCTCCAACTTACTCCGCGTGTGTGTAGGTGTGTGTGTGTGTGCGTGTGTGTGTGTGTGTGTGTGTGTGTGTGTGTGTGTGTGTGTGTGTGTGTGTGCGTGTGTGTGTGTGTGTGGGCATGCTTCCCAATCCTGGACACACAGGTGTAGACCTAGTGTGTACAGGATCATAGCCTGTATTTCTGACCTCGGATGGGAATAGTGACAGCACCCAACAGGCATGCGAACCGTACAGTCAAATTCAACGACACCTTGGGGACAAGTGGCTTGCAGGCACATGCAACTGACTGACCCTCGTCTCCCTGTTTACACTGCATCTATATATAAAGTCACTCTGTTGACGACAGTCGTGGATGGAACTATTTTATCATCAAATGTTTCCCGGTGGCTGTTTCTGCTCCATTTGCTGAAGGTTTGAGGTAGTTTTGAGTTCATTTGATTTGACCACAAAATGCATGATTGTCAGAAATGGCAATGAATTAAACTGCGTTCATTGTGCTGTCACATTTAGCATCTTCATTTCGCAAGACTTCTCTAGCTGTCAACGTTTTTTTTGTAAATTTGCTCATGGATTTTATGAGGCGCTCACTGACCTCGTTACTCTAGCGATAATCATGCTTGCTGTGAGACGTACTGAAGACGTAAACATTATGGGACATTTCGCAAATGAAATGTTTATGCATTAACATCTTCTTCGGGACGCAAACAGATTGAAAGTTTGGTGCATTACTTTAAAATTTTGTTCTTAGTCCACAATGGTTGCCCTGACGTCAATTAGATATCAAACCAAAAGAGACCCAGGAGGATTGCCTTCGTCGAAATGGCGCATTGGCCTAATCGACTTCGACGACCCTGTAAAAATATCAGACCCTTGCCAAGCAGCCTTCCTCATCCCCCACCTCCACCCCTCACCCAATCCCACATCCCCCTCTTTCTCCCCCACCCACCTCCTCATTCATAATCCCCTACTCACCATCCCATCATCCTACTCCCTGCTTAGGTCCTCTGTCCCAACCTCCATCCCACACTCTCACCTCACCTCCAACACCCGCCTTCTGCAGCGTTCTCAAGGACAGTCGGACGCGTTTTCTCGGCCTGTGCCATGCTGACCTCATAGCCACTCAGACAAATCAAGGTTCTCTCCTGGTTCTCGGGTAAGCCCTGGGTAGGTTGCAAGATTTGGGAAGAGGGTGGGGGTTGAAAGCGTGTGGCTGGATGGGGTAGTCTGTCACTGCGGTGGCCTTGAAGATCAGGTGCTGCTGTCATGCCTCCTGCCTGTGCCACAGCGTTCTGCACATCTCTCCTCATCTGTGTCCTGTGCACCATCGTGCTATTGCGCAGTTGTTCAATGGGTGTCGGCGGTGTTCAGAATGCACCCCTACCTGTGAATACTGTCTTTGTTTTTCCCGGAGAAGACAGAGCGCAGAGAAAAGGCATATAGCATCAACAAGTCAGTGCACACTAAGGCGATTGAAGATTATAGCTGCTGATCTCGCCGACATTTCCTCCTGGAAATAAGCTCTTGATAACTTGTTTATGAAGACACAAGTTTGTAGAGCTTTGCGAACACCCGTTGTTCGGGATGACCGAAGTCAGCTGGGACGCATTACTATCTGCAGAAAACTGTTGTTTTCTTCCTCTTTGGTTTTCCGAAGTCACAACATATTTGCACGTGATTGACTAATCAGTTTAAGCATGCTTAAATAGATGAAAATTTAGTATCTACAATGATTTATTTCTTGAAAGTCACAGTTAAGCTGAGGAACATGCAAGTATGAAGCATCAGATTCTTTCTTATCCATTTATGAGGGAAAATGTTCAGTATTTTCAAATATTCTTTGTGGCAAAAGATCTCGAATGGTTTACAACACAACGGATTATTATTGGTTCTACCGAGATACGTGAACGTGGAACCTCTTCTCAACACACTGGTGACAGCAAAGACTTAAGCAACGTCATTTGAAAGATAGGATGTGCAAGCAGTTCCTCTCTAAAGCATGTGATCATGTTAAGCGACTGCCGCCTTTGACTGGTTTTCATCTGCTGGAAGTGTACGACCAGTTCCATATGCAAAACTTAATGTATTATGCAGGGAATTCTACGCCATCCGTGCTTATATCACATCGGTGACTGCACCGCATTTTTCAATCCCCAAAGTGCCTATACTTGTCCCGAAGACATTTGAATAAAAGGCTGAAATAATGTGTTTTCCACCCTCTTATGCGTCTGCGATTCTGCATGTCTGAATAGGTCCCTGTTTTGTAGCGTCCCTGATCCTTCTCACCCCCACCCCCACCCCACCAACACCCCATCCCCCTCAACATCCCCCCCCCCAGCCTCTATCGACCCACCCCCTCTACATCCCCCCTAGCAGCCCGCTACCACCCCTTTCTCTCTCTTCTAGCTCGATTACGTGTTTGTGCGATTGACATTCTTACATACCAATACATGATTTTCCTCATGCAGAACCAGGCACCTATTGCTTGTGCTTGCACCTGATAATGCGCATGTATTATTCATTTGTCCTTTTACATATTTGTTCATCTGTCCCTCGTTGCCTGTGTGTCTGTACGCCTGTTAGTGTGTCTCCCTATGAGTCCATCTTCTTTTCTTCTTGCCTGCTGCTTGATTGTCTAGCTGCTCGCCTGCCTACCTGCCTACATACATGTCTTTCCGTCTGCCTGCCTGCCTACTTGCACGCTTGTCTGTTTGTCAGTCCCTTCTGTTTTGCTCTATGTCTCTCCAGCTCTGCCTTTCTATTTCCAACTGTCCATCCTTCCTTGTACAAAGGCCCACTGGCCTCCATTTCTCTTTAACTCTCTCGCCCGTACATTCCCTCACATATTCCATGCACGTAAAGGCGAGCTTTTTACGGATCCGCATTTGCAGGAATCCCGTGAACCGCCGTTAATCCGACAATGGGGTGCGCGGCAGGGCATGATTTACATCACTTCAGCTTGCTCACGGCAGAGTGCAGGCTCTGAAGCTGTGGAGTCGTGTAATGGCAGGAGCGAAACGGGATTTCTCACTTGAACCTTGCCGTGGCATCGATCTCAGGGGCCGACGTCCGCATTTCAGGGAGGTCCCGTTAGCACTTCTGACGTCACTCGCCTCGCACCGCAAGTTCTGCCGTCGTGAGAAGGGCAGACGCGCTAAATTGGCGGTGACTGCTGCCTTCATTTGTTTTCTGCCTGCTCCGTTGATCGAATAAACAACGTCAGAGAAAACCACGACCCCGGCCTGCAGACTGTTGTAAAGGACATTGTCAAAAAATGTCATTCCGCTATCTCCTTCGATATTCTCTCAGCCTCTTACCTTTGAACTCCCCACCCTCACCTCCCAACTTCCCCAACGCACCACCCACACCACACCAACCCTCCTCTTGGTCCTTGCTCTCTCCAGAACGCTGCTCATCGGTCCGAAGGCGAGTAAGTTATTGGTGTTTTTCAACAACCGGCCACTCCATCCTTGTTGACGTCAGACGGCAAAGCTCGGGTTTGTGGCTAGGCAGGGTTGTTATGATAGGGTTGTTGATTTTCAACTCCCAAATCTATAAAAGCTTCAGGTTGCCTGTCCTGGCTTTTCAGAAAGAACTCTGAATTGCAATATCTCGAATATTCTGGGCCATTCGCGAAGGCAAAGCCCTTGCTGCGAAGACGTGTTGAACGAGAACTCGACCAACAAAGCGCAGGGACAAGAAGGGAGATTCGTGTTCAGAAGATTTTCATCATACATAAAAACTCAAAGGACATTACACTCGGGACAAAAAAAACCTTCGTTGCCCCTTTTTTTCCTTCTCAAGTACGTATTTTGCATAAGCAGGAGGAAAACATTTAATACTCCCAGCTGAAAAGTGCCTGGAGCCAGTTTGTCTCTCCCCACGATCCTCCCACCTTCCTTCCTTCCGCACACCACCCGTTGCAAACTCCCTGTGGGCCACGAGACCGAAGCGACGCCGATTGGATGGTGCCAACTTCTCACGTGCTGAAGAAATAGCGCAGATCGAAGGGAGCCCTTGGCTATGAAGCACCCGGCTTCAAAGTGTCCACTGGCGCCGCAAACCTTCTCCGTTTGCCCTGTGTGTTCCTAGCAAACAGCTCTGGCTCTCCCTCGGTGGCGCGCAATGCCGGCACCAAATACGCCCTCCCGGGTCCTCACTCCCCACCCCCCACTCTTCTCGTCCCTTACCCTCTTTGCTTTCTAGACTCTCCTGCGCCCTTCCACCACCTACGCATTGTTTCTTTTCTGTTACTTTTACACCGTGATCCTACACTCGGCTCTCTACTCGGGTCCTTATCCCAGGATCCATTACAACCCGACATTCTCTTGTTATAATACTTCTATGTTTCTCACATCCTTTGCAACTACCTACTGTCAAGCCCCTTTTCCCATCTCTTGTTCGTAGTCCTGGACTTTGTGTGACTTAGAGCCCATGCTCTCCAGTCTTCAAGCTTCGTTGCCTCCACTCGTTTGCTACCATGCTTTCTAATTAAACCCCTTCCTTGTCTGTCGCCCTAGCTTGCTACATTTGCCCTGCGGCTTCCTAAGTCCTAAACCCCTTTGTCCTTGTATCCCGAGTTATACATCCTTGTTCCTTTCCTCTCACTCTTACTCCCTCACTTTTCTCCTTCCTCCGACATCCTTTGGTCCCCACCTTCTGCCCTCCTTATTTTTACTCTCATCGCCCCTAAAGTTAATCCCTTTGCCTCATTTCTCTCGAAAACCTCGTACACACGCACACACACACACACACACACACTCACAAACAAACACGCACGCACACACACACACACGTACACACACACGTACACACACACACACACACACACACACACACACACTCACTCACTCACTCACACACATATAGTTCTCGTAAACCCATTTGCCCCTACCTCTTTACACTATTCTTCGACTTCGTTCACTCGCTCTCACCTATTGCCCCCAAACCATACTCTACGTTGTTTTTGCTCTCCTCTTCGCCCGGCCGTTACACCTATACGTTGCCCCTCCCCCTTGCATTCATCCCTCTCTCCACCCTTGTCGTGCCTGGCTGCACTAACCGGGATTGGTTCGTCGGGGTGGGTTTTTTTTGCACTTCTTCTAGTCTTTTCCTCTGACCCATGCTTAGACGGTCTACCTTCGATTTTCGTCTTGTCTTCCTACAGTCTTCACCCCCCACACGTTTCTTATGTGTCCTCCTTCGCCATTTTACCCCCCATCTCCATTCCCCAGACCATCCTCTCTCTCCCCGCCCACCCATTTACGTCTTTACTCTTCTAGTCCCAAGCTTTACCTTCTCGGCACCCGTGTCGGCTTGACCCACGCCTTCGGGCTCCCCCACCCAGACCCTCCTTACACAAGCTGTCTTCTCTCCTGTATCCTCCTAACCCCACCCATATCCCTCTTTCCATCAACACTCTCTTTCTGTTACTTTACCCCAAATCCTTTCGCACAGTCCCTTTTCCCAAACTCCTCCCTCTGGATCCTGTGTCCGTTCATGGTCCCTCTTCCCGATGGTTCTAGGTATCCATCCTCCAAATGACGTCCTCCTACCCTTTCCCTTTGCTTCATCCCCATCGAACCTCCCCCCACCCCCACCCCACATCGTTTCCCTTTCCCCGTCCCCCACCTACCCTTCTTCTCTACCCACAACCCCTTTCTCCCTTCCCACGGGCAGTAGGGCCTTCATGGGGTCACGCCTGGCGTATCGATGCATCTCCATGGAGTTTTTAGTCTCCTTCATTTGACGTCCCCGGTTTCTAATTTCCTTCTCCAGGAGCACGTGGCGGCTCTCACATTGTAGATGAAGAGGGCAAACAGATTTAAGATGTTGACCCTGGCCCTCGGTAAGGGAGGCCAGCTTGCCGGTAGAGCCTCGAAGACTGAGTACTCAAACAGTGGGTTTCAAAGGAGCCTTAGAATTCCCCTGGCAGCCATCTCTCTCGTCTCGGTGCAGAATTTTTCCCTTGCTCGCTTCCGCTCCTGAGTCAACACTCGCCCATTGATCCGGTGCGTCCAGAAATATTTTAAAACATTCCAGAGGAAAAAATAGAAACCCAAACTTAAAGCGAAAGTCCGTCAAACCTTATCTTGCGTCTGTCATCGGAAATGTTCCCCAGTTATTACATTTTATTCCTCCTGTCCTTCAACCCCGTACTTATTGAAATTACATGAGAGGGCATGCTGACGGTAATGTACTGAAAAGTACAAAAAAGCCATCGCGGTTTGCTTAAAAAGGAAATTTATTTCAGATGTAGGCCGTCCGTTTGAAAATACCCTACCGGCAGGAAGCCAATGCTTTGACTGTAGGTCTTTACAAACACAGAGTACTGTAGGTCTTTACAAACACAGAGTACTGTAGGTCTTTACAAACACAGAGTACTGTAGGTCTTTACAAACACAGAGTAATGTAGGTCTTTACAAACACAGAGTACTGTAGGTCTTTACAAACACAGAGTACTGTAGGTCTTTACAAACACAGAGTACTGTAGGTCTTTACATACACAGAGTACTGTAAGTCTTTACAAACACAGAGTACTGTAGGTCTTTACAAACACAGAGTACAGTAGGTCTTTACAAACACAGAGTACTGTAGGTCTTTACAAACACAGAGTACTGTAGGTCTTTACAAACACAGAGTACTGTAGGTCTTTACAAACACAGAGTACTGTAGGTCTTTACAAACACAGAGTACTGTAGGTCTTTACAAACACAGAGTACTGTAGGTCTTTACAAACACAGAGTACTGTAGGTCTTTACAAACGCAGAGTACAGGGTTACTAGTGAACAAATGAAGGCGTTTTTGGCTGCCTGGGGCCGCCCCTGGCTGAACTACTGGAGCAGGCCCCACATGCCCAGCAGACGGTTCCAGCTGATGAGGTGGGGGCGAGGGGGCGAGGGGGCGAGGGGGGGCAAGGGGGCGAGGGGGCGAGGGGGGCGAGGGGGCGAGAGGGCGAGGGGCGAGGGGCGAGAGGGCGAGGGAGGCGAGGGGGCGAGGGGGCGAGGGGGGGCAAGGGGGCGAGGGGGCGAGGGTTGGGCGAGAGGGCGAGGGGGCGAGGGGGCGAGGGGGCGAGGGGCGAGGGAGGCGAGGGGGCGAGGGGGGCGAGGGGGCGAGGGGGGCGAGGGGGGTGAGGAGGGGGGTGAGGAGGGGGGGCGAGGGAGGCGAGGGGGCGAGGGGGCGAGGGGGGCGAGGGGGGCGAGGAGGGCGAGGGGGGCAAGGGAGGCAAGGGGGGCAAGGGGGCGAGGGGGCGAGGGGGCGAGGGGGCGAGGGGGGGGGCGAGAGGGCGAGGGAGGCGAGGGGGCGAGAGGGGCGGGGGGCGAGGGGCGAGGGGGGCGAGGGGCGAGGGGGGCGAGGGGGGGTGAGGAGGGGGGCGAGGGGCGAGAGGGGAGGAGGGAGGGGGCGACGTCTTCGGCCGTACGTTACTCTCTTTAAGTGTTTAGCTGCAAATTACGTAGGAGGAGGAGTAACTCTAATTGCACCATGCGTGCCTTATCTCAGGAAGCCATTATTCGAATACGGTCTGCTTGATACACTTGTCTCATTGCAACATGTGAGGTTTATGCTTAGAGTGCAGTCGTAACGAATCGCTGTTTTCGAAATACTTTCCTGTATGCAAATGACACATTATTTGCCAGACAATCAGATGCAGTGATAAAGAAGCTGCTTCCTTTCGGGTTTGGAGAAAACACATGCTACCGCGATTGGCTTGGTGTCTTCCGCAAATAAAGCTACAAGATACCTCCCGGTGGCACATAAGTGCTGCTTGGGGCCGGCCTGCGAGTGCCACTGGAGCAGGCCTCCACGTCACCAAGACCACAGCACTCCAGATAATGAGGGAGGCGTTAGTGCAGGCAGACTGTATGCGGGTTTTGTGTCCTTGTTTCCATGCACGGAGTGCTAACCAAGCAATTTGTATGAACTCATATGCGAACGCCCAAGGTGATTATTTTTATCCCTCCAGGTTTACTGGAGGTCCTACAGACTTTATTAGTCTGTGTGTCTGTCTGTCTGTCCCGTCTCCACGGCCTATATCTCAAAAACTACTGGACGGATTTCCTTGAGATTTTGCACACTGACTGGAAGTTAGGTCCCATTCAATATTATCAAATTTTCAGAATCGAGGTTTGAAAAGAAAGTGACTTTTTTACATTTTGGTGTTTCAATGAAAACGATTCAACAGACTCCATTTTGCAAAATCTGTGACGTCATCATTTGACGTCGAATAACGTGACGTCATTTGCGAGGAGATTTTTGAAGGAGGGTGAATAGAATAGAATAGAATAGAATTCTTCGGCTTGCTTAGGCGTCCAGGGCCTATCGCCGATTCTGGTAGTTCTCTGGCTGTATTTTTATTGTTCTTGGCCCGTATTCACGACGGCGATTTATCTTTTTAACACTCGATTTATCTCCTATCCCCGATTTATCTTGACTTCGGTTTAAATTCTCCTATTCATGACGGCGATTTAGCCCTAAACTCGCGTCAAAGCAGAGTGTTAAACTATTCTCCCGAAGTCGGCAAGATAAATAGATAAACCGGGGTTATCGAGAGAGGCAAGATGGCAGCGATTGTGCTTAAGAAACGAATTCATGACAATCTGTTAAGGAAAAACCGAGTATTCCGAGACCGAAGGCACCCGTTAGAAGTATTTAATGATGAAGAGGTGTTCAGAAAGATTCGATTCCATCGAAAGGAAATCTTGGCCATCACCGACGAGATCCATAAAGAAATCAGTCGAACCCAGAATTATTCAAAGGCACAGCAACCGAAAGAATGACGTCGTCAGGCAAGTCCTTCTTGCGCTTAGATTTTATGTAAGCGGCGCATTTCAGGACCAACACACTCATTTCGGTTTCACTGAAGTTTTTTGCCCTTGCCTTTCTCTCTTTTTTCTTGCTAGCCATTTTTTTCTATCTACTCCACGTATTTAGATATAGATCAGTGTCTACGCGAAGAAAACACAACGTAACCACGGTAACCACACACGGTGTGTGCGTGAATCACTGAATGAGTACGAATGCACATGTCTGGGTTGAACATCTATAATACACTTCCTCCTCTGTGTGACTGTGTGAGTGTTAATTCAGCGTCTATGACATGCCAAAGGAAAGC
The DNA here is from genome assembly GCA_034096865.1 of Theodoxus fluviatilis. Classification (NCBI taxonomy): domain Eukaryota; kingdom Metazoa; phylum Mollusca; class Gastropoda; order Cycloneritida; family Neritidae; genus Theodoxus; species Theodoxus fluviatilis. The sequence continues at coordinate 15,863 of JAWQFJ010010488.1, forward strand.
AAAGCATGTCATAATAGGAGCTTCCTGAACCTATCCATCATGTTTAAAATATATGGTTGATTGTTCCTGGGCCGATAGCTTAGAAATGGATTTACAAGCTTTACAAACACTCCATCATTGCAATTCTCTAATGGCTCAGCTGGTAGAGCGTTCGTCTCTTGGTCATGCATGACCAGGTTTGATTCTGCGCTGAAACTTTTTTTTTCTTCTCTTTTTTCGAGAGGTTGTGGTTTTGTTGTGTTTTTATGTGTGTTTTCCCTCTCTTTTCTCGAGAGGTTGCGGGTTCGAACCCAATCTTTTCTTAAATGCCAAAACCTGGAGGTTCAGCGCCAGCGGTTTTTATTCTTGCAAAATTTCGTTCTTGACAAGGTTTCAAGATTCTCAATGGGAGGAAATTGTTTTTGACGGTTTAGGCCTTTCTCTCTGTGTGTGTGTGTGTGTGTGTGTGTGTGTGTGTGTGTGTGTGTGTGTGTGTGTGTGTGTGTGTGTGTGTGTGTAAACTTTAGAATTGCGGTACCTTCAACTGCATAATCTGACGTTGACGATTTCACTACCATGGGTCTGTGCACCCATGGACATGTGAACTTATAGACCCTTAACGACACACTGGTACTTCTCATCTTGCTCCAAGCAAAAGTCCCCTGTGCATGAAAGAAAATGCGAATTAAGTTTTCATTGGGGAGGTAGATGTATTAGCAATATTTCATGAATAAATCAACTTCGAATACTATTTGGGCAAACCTCACGTGCATTTTACATAAGATTTGAATTTTGAAAGTGGAAATTGATGGATATACTTTGACTTGTCTTGAAGGACTAAAGTGCAAGATAACTGTATTTGTTTCCCGACTAGACGGATTTCAGAGATAGAAAAACACTTGGTTTGCCCTCATTTGGAAAATTCATTTCACGCCACTAGAACTCACATATGAACAAAACAAACTTGATTATGCAATTAAATAATATACTTGAGAGGATTGCATTATGCACATAACGTGGGGTTTTTACCCTCTTAAAGCATTCGTAAAAGTTTAAACTGATAATAATGTCGCATACCATTTAAATATTTCATTCTGTAACATTTCCCCAAATTACTTTGCCATCAACGGCCATACCCAGATGCTTATAGTCTGTAACTTGATCATTACATGTTACAATTCACTTCGATTGTCAGTATGAACGTTGCATGTCCATGTAGTTCAGAGCAGGCCGACAGTTAGAGGCAAGCGTATGTTCAAGCAGATCTGAGGCACTGGCTTTCTGGCTGCTGACCACCACCCAGAAAGCGATGTGCAAGACCCGTTTGCGGAAGAAGCGTTTCATTACGAGAAAACAGTGAACATCTAGTCAATAAAATCAACATTTTCTTCCGAGGGGGTCGATTTGTTTCAAGCCAGCAGTGGCACCCACTTCAGTGACGGCGATCAGTACTACTGGTGACGGTTGAGAAAGCGAAGCCGCCGTATTTTTTTCGTGTTCTTGAGTAAGTATCGAGAAACCGCTCTTCCAGGTAGAGGGCCAGATGTATTCCTAATTATGGCCAGCTGCAGTAACCCGAACTATTCAAATGATCTTTTAGCTTTTTGCAGAAATGGATCATGTCTACATTAGCAAGAAGGCTCCTTGATATTGTCTCACGTCAGTGGAAACGTAAATGTTAAATTTTCACTCGCCATTGTGGTTTTAACTGATCACACCCTAGCTCCTCGTCTTATGAGAGCGCTGCATGTTTACTCAGGCGCAAAACAACTCTTGTGCTATTTGTGTGAAGCTGATAAAGTGTATTCAACTACCGATGGAATGTCAATCGGAAACATGTGTTTCTTTTTGGAATAACAGAATTGAAATGCCTACAGTATTAAAAAATTATCCCTCCAGGTTTACTGGAGGTTCTCACAGCTTTGTCTGTCTGTCTGTCTGTCTGTGTGTCTGAGTGTCTGTGTGACTGTCTGTCTGTCAGTCCCGACTTAACGGCTGATGTCTCAAAAACTACTGGTCGTATTTTCTTGACATTTTGCACACTTACTGGAAGTTAGATCCGATGGAATGTATCAAATTTTCAGAATCAAGGTTTGAATAGAAAGTGACTTTGTTACGTTTTGGTGTTGCCAAGAAAACGCTACAACAGAGTCCCAATGCAAAATGTGTGACGTGATCATTTGACGTCGAATAACGTGACGTAATTTCGAGGAGATTGGACATTGGTGAAGGAGAAAGAATGAGTTTTTATCCCTCCAGGTTTACTGGAGATCCTTACAGCTTTATTCGGTTTTTTAAATGCCAAAACCTGGAGGTTCAGCGCCAGCGGTTTTTATCTGTCTGTCTGTCTGTCTGTCTGTCTGTCTGTCTGTCTGTCTGTCTGTCTGTCTGTCTGTCTGTGTGTCTGTCAGTCCCGACTTAACGGCTGATATATAAAAAACTACTGGACGGATTTCCTTGACATTTTGCACACTTACTGGAAGTTAGGTCCGATTGAATGTATCAAATTTTCAGAATCGAGGTTTGAAAAGAAAGCGACTTTTTACGTTTTGGTGTTGCAAAGAAGGCAAGGGACGGAACTCTGTCCCTACTCAAGGGAAGTTTTGGCATGTGTGACGTGATCATTTGACGTCGAATAACGTGACGTAATTTCGAGGAGATTGGACATTGGTGAAGAAGGAAGAAGGATTTTTTATCCCTCTAGGTTTACTGGAGGTCCTCACAGCTTTATGGATTAGGTCACTCGGTACGCGCGTGGAATATTTTTTTGTCGCTTGGACATGCATGGTTGTAGGGGATGCGCGTACGGGTTCGAATCCGCACAGAAGCTTTTTTATGTGTGTATGGTATGAGAGAGAGAGAGAGAGAGAGAGAGAGAGAGAGAGAGAGAGAGAGAGAGAGAGAGAGAGCAACCCCACCCGTTGTTGTACACGTGAGAGGTTGCGGGTTCGAACCTTACTCCCCCCCCCCCCCCCCTCTTTCTCGAGAGGTTGCGAGTTCGAACCCGATCTTTGTTGTTGTTGTTGCTGTTGCTGTTGTTGTTGTTTTTAATGCCAAAACCTGGAGGTTCAGCGCTAGTGGTTTTATTTATACAATGAGGCATTTTTCCATTCGGTAATGACGTATCGGCAGTTTTGACAGCTGGAAAATGCGTTTGCAGTCTGACAAGAGTGACTGAATATATTTCTTTTAAAGCATTTTAAAAAGGAAACTGTTCTATATTACGGAGAAATATGTTGATATCGATGAATTTGCCTAAGGAGACATTTACATATACTTCCGACAAGCTGCCAATTACACCACCCACCACCACCCCTTTCCCCACCCACCTCCCCACCCCACCCCCTCAATTTTTTCGTTCTCCATCTTCTGTTTCCAACTCACATCCCTACCAACGACATGTTTCATCTCTTCTCGTCTGTTCCACTCTGATACGTTTCCTGTGAAAAGCTGACTTCATTTTTTTTCAGCTTCACACCACCCGCCATGTAAGCTAACGGCAACGTCCGTGTAGTCGCTACCGCCACTCAGCTTCGTGGCGGCCATTTCACGAGGCAGCGGCTTGACCTCTGACACCGTCAGCAGCAATGACCGTTTGCCATTTAGGCTCGGTGTCCTCGCGCGCGTGGGTGGAGAGTACCAGCAGCTCTGTGGGGAACACCGCTTCAGAACTGGTGCGACGTAGACGGTGTGTAGATCAATGCAGGGCTAGGTACGCCTGCTAGTCGTCGGTAATTGGGCCCCATTGGGAATTTGAATACCAATTACTGAAAGAGCGTATGCTGATTGTAGTTGTAGCTATGAAGATGCGCTGGCGCGAGCACCCTGCGCTGAGCACGGCTGAATTATCTGTGTTAACTTTGCTCGCTGTTATCAGCAAGGACAAAGAAGCATATGCTGTTCTGTGAATCTCACCCAAGAACCATCTAGTTCTTCTGTCCTGCAGAGATGACAGCAACCACTGTTAAATGTGAGCCATATAATGTCAAGTTTTTGGAAAATAATCTTCCTAAATTCATTCAGAGGTTTCTTGTGAGCTAGTTTTGCTGTAATACTTCAAGAATCTGTGCATTCTATACTCGAGTTACCTTTTTGGGCGTTAATTTGATCTAAGAACACTTTCCACACTGCAATGTATTTTGAATGGGAGTTTCACCAAGCATCCCATTCTAAGCATGTAAACCCACTGCCATCATCGTCGGATAACTTGATTATGAATATTAAAATGAAGAATGGCGGAGTTCTGAGGAACTCTCCAAGGCCACTTTTGCATTCGAAGAAAGAGACGTTGTACGCGTTCTGCGTTGTTTTCATGAGGTCTGCAAGTAGAACTTGGGTGCGCCAGAACATCTAAAGGAGAAACTCCTGCCACGCCACGTGACGGATACAGGGAGGCACCGTCCCGAGAGATCTCACCATTTGTGTGTTTCACTGCAGGCGTATGCAATAAAGAGGCGGTCCATAGACTAACCATCCAAACGCTTAATCGAAGAAATCGGCTCGTAAGTTTCAAAGTATACGTTGATGGATATCCTTCCGATGCATGGCAATGCGATCACAGCAGTCGGTACGAGGCACGGTTTGTTTGTTGTAGAGGAGATACATCATGGCTCTCCTGTAGATTTTGGATGCTGAATGAACGGAACCCTTGCTTGAACACAGACAACCTGTCGACGTCACAGAACATCATGCTAATTCTTCTTATGGGCCTTTCAATGATCACTGGTGTGTGTAGGTGCAGAATATACAGCTACATTTCAGGTTCGCTCGCAAATCGTGCCGGACTTCAGGTTAGACAGAGGAAATGATGTGGGTGCTGTTTTTGTTTTCCCTCCCTCACTTTCTCCTAGCCCCCCCCTCTCTCTCTCTCTCTCTCTCTCTCTCTCTCTCTCTCTCTCTCTCTCTCTGTGTGTTTGTGTGTGTGTGTGTGTGTGTGTGTGTGTGTGTGTGTGTGTGTGTCTCCCTCCCTACCCCTCTCTGTCTGTCTGTCTGTCTGTCTGTCTGTCTGTCTGTCTGTCTGTCTGTCTGTCTATCTATCTGTCTGTCGGTCGGTCGGTCTGTCTGTCGGTCTGTCGGTCTGTCGGTCTGTTGGTCTGTCGGTCTGTTGGTCTGTCGGTCTGTCGGTCTGTCTGTCGCCCTCCCTCCCTCCCTCTCTCTCTCTCTCTCTCTCTCTCTCTCTCTCTCTCTCTCTCTCTCTCTCCCTAATCGAGTTTGATCATCACAAGGCTGTTGCATGACATTCACTTATTTTTTTCTCCTGGGTGGCTGCACAATTAAATTTGTCAAAGTGCCCGTTGTGCTCGCTGAGGCAGACAACATTCTCGCCTGGAGGAATCTGACTGTCGAATTGAACTACATGACGAGTAAAGTCTCCAGCCGCCTAGCTCAGCTCTTCGTCGCCATTGCTGTAGTGAGCCTTTCCGCCAGCCAAGGTGTGAACTCTTGTTTCCGAATCTAGCAATCATGTGCTGAACTCGTGATACAACTGATGTACACAGAACACTATCGAAAACGAGATCTCTTTCGAAATGGTTTTGCACACTCGAAGAGTCGACACCGTTCAGGGGACGTAGTGATCAAAGCCTCGTAGAGTTAGCAAGGTTTTTTTGTGAAATCAATAAATTCTTAGGCCATACACATTATTTGTTAACGTAATACTTGATTCTCTGCTTTTGCGAACGAATAAGTTATGTTCGTTTGTACAGAGTATTTTCGTGTAATTACAGATAGTTTATTGGCCGAAATCATTACAAAATCTGACGCCGCATTTGAAGATAGATCTTTTTCATTGAACATTCCGTACAAGTGTCTCAAGGGAGAGTGGTTGCAATAACTCACAGGTCTTAGGAACGCCTGGCAAAGATGTCGCTTTGTTATTGCGAACTACCATTGGTCAGCAGGTCATACACACACATATGCATACATATATAAACAAACAAACACGCACACTCACAAACACACACACTCACGCACACACACACACACACACATCATCATCATCGTCATCATCATACTAAAGTCCTTTGAGCAGCAAAGATGACGTCAGTGTCGTTGCATGTGGGACAACTGGCCACACGCGCAGGGTTGTCCGCACACAGGGCAGTCTTAGGCAGCAACAGGTACACTTTTACACACAAACGTGTACATACACGCTGTCGCGTGTTAGCGACGAATGGATGATTAGTTGGTATGGATGAAGGTGTACGGATTGCGCTGTAGCGTTAAGCATAGGAGATAGGGGCTTGCTTCATCGTTATTAATAGAATCTCGACAGGCGGGGAACCGGTGCGCAATGCGGCATTTGGGGTTTACACATTCCTTATCACGGGTTTGAAACAGCACAAAGACAAATCGAGCGGTGATTGGGAGATGAGCTTAGCGCGCGAAATTAACGAGCGCTGATTGGAGATTAGTCACGTGTCAAGGGTCGAGCTCGATTCTGATTGCGTGCTGTCAGGCAGACGACGACCATCAGCGGAGCGGAGCGGCGGGCTGCCGCGGCCGCTGCCGCATTTTGGCGGCGGGACGGAGTTCGTTTCACTTCAGAAAAAGTTTATCTCGGCTGGGATAATAAGAAGGATAGCTTTGGATTATTGTGACTCGTTTCTGGAGGTGTCACAGCCCGAGGTTTGGGGTAAGAGAAAATTCGGTTCATTCGTTTTCGCCTTGTTGGAAAAGATATGACGGTTAGGATAAGAGCGAGAAGAGAGACATGCCGGCGTGCTTAAATTGTGTCTAAATTGAACTTATTCTTTGGAAGGAGTAAGGTTAAAAGCCCTATCTAGGTAAATTATTAAATGTAATTCCATTCTAGTGAGGGGATGGTCATTTAAATGGGATTTTTCTCACTGACCGCGTGGGGAAAGATTCTCTGAGAAGTTGTGGTTAAGTCGGTCGTCTTGGTCGAGAAAATTCTATGTAAGGATTTGTCATGGAGGAAACAGAGGCTTAGTAGTGGGCCCTTATATGTTTCAGGCTTAATTTAGAGGGTTCCTGATTCGCGGATGGTGTACCATGGAGCTGATGCCCGTGGATTGGTGATGGGATGGTCCGCAGCCATCTACCGATAGAGTTTCTCCCCAAAACTCTGTGTCGACGCTGGGTGGTGTACCAGCGCCCGCCTGAACGGTTTTCCTTTGCACGGAGTGTGCGACTTTCCTCAACGGTAGAAGGAATATTAGGTTGCAAGTACTTTTACTTTGCGTAGTGTGGTTCGCTACAAACTTTGTCTTTTCTCCTAGTCGAGGCGGTAGGAGACGGCAGAGAGGCTCGGAGAGAGCGTGTGTGTCTGACTCTATGTTAAGGTGTGGAAAAGTACCTTTGAGTGCAGACGTTGTCCGACTCTATTGTTAAGGTGTGGAAAAGTGCCTTTGAGTGTGGACGTTTGTCTAACCCTATTGCTTAAGGTGTGGAACGTGCCTTCGGGTGTAGACGTGAATGGATTCTTAGGAATTCTAGTAGGGTGGTCAGATGCTAGTGTACCTCTCTTGCGGAAGGCAGTGAGGGACACAGCTTTGGGCGACTAGTGGACAAGCGCCGAGTACTGAGTGGGAGATAAATTGGTTCGAGAGACTTGGACGGAGTCATCCGCTCAGTGACTGTACAAACTGACCGTTGGATAGCCCTATGTGTATTGAAAGTGACTTTTCAAGAACTGACTGTGTGAAGCTGCGTGCTATTGTCAGTAACCTCTATCAGGATAGGCAGAGTCTTGTCCCCCGACAGCACACCAGGCCTGGCCCAGGGCTGGCAAATCCCTGGATACCAGCCCTGGCCAGCCCTGGCATCCAGTCCTGGCCCAGCCTAGAAATGTCCGGTGGGTCCAGCACTGGCCCAGCCCTGGCATCCAGCCCTGGCCAGCCCTGGCATCCAGCCCTGGCTAGCCCTGGCATCCAGCACTGGCCCAGCCTAGAAATGTCCGGTGGGTCCAGCACTGGCCCAGCCCTGGCATCCAGCCCTGGCCAGCCCTGGCCCAGCCTAGAAATGTCCATTGGGTCCAGCACTGGCCAGCCCTGGCATCCAGCCCTGGCCAGCCCTGGCATCCAGCCGTTGGGAACTGGGATCCAGGGGTGATCCAGGCCTGGTATTATTGCCTTAATTATGACCTGCATGGGTTCCAGGGGTGATCCGGTCCAAGCCCGATAAACTGTCTTGAATCCTTCACTTGAATAACACGAGCATTTTCTTGAAAAGGAGAAGAATTCTCCAGCAGCCATGCCAGATACACACAGAGAGAGAGAGAGAGAGAGACAAACACACAAATACACATGTATCCACATAAACACACACACATGCACACAGAGCGCGCACAGCACACACAAACACAATGAGAGAAGGCAAAAATTGTATAGATTGAATTCAGATTCCAGAAATATCTTACTAAGTGTAAATAGCCTTACATGAAAAACAAAGTCATTGATTGACAAGTAACGACATTTATTAGAATTTATCACGCATGAAAAGAACCCGCATGAGTTACATGAGTATTCAAAATATATTCATAGACTTCTAGATTTACTTATACTTCGAGGTTAGAGATAGCTGGTTTGCTAAATCTATCTATCTGTCTAAGACAATCAATGTTCCATTCTTCCATTTCCTTTCCACTTTCTGCCTACGCATTTTGTTGGGTGGTCTGCGTGCCCGGTCTGTTGCTCTTGCCGCCTTTCTGCCTATCCCGCCAGCAGCTCAGCCACTCTCCAAGGTAAGATGTGTATATCTTCCTCTCGACTTGATGTCGTTCTGAGACAGCATCTGTCAAAACAAATTGGTGAATAAGAATGATATATTTGTGAACAAAGCACAGCTCCAAATAGCAAAACTAAAGCTTCTTCATTCTTCCGCAATAGCTCAGCATTCCATAATCTATAATAACAAATGCGTACAGATAGGTTATATTGCCCCTGAAGAGCTGGCGTCATCAGGGTCTTCCCTGCAATCTGGAGGACTTTGAAGGTTCCCCCCCCCCCCCCCCCCAGATTAGAGATGTGGCGCTCCTGAGGAACAAAAGTTGACCAGATTAAGTACAAAATCATGTATATAAACATGGACAACACTAAAAAAATTACTATACTAAATCTAGATATCGACAAACGGAAATCCGCTGTGAGACGGTAGAGGCGAGACAGAATATGGACAGGAATGTGCTATCGAAATGCGGAACATCTGGCAATATGCAGGAAGTTTATCAATAAATAGTATGGCTATAGAAGAAAGTGTCAGAAAGTTTTGGAACTAATAATAGTCCTCAGGAGGTGAGGAGGAGGAGGAGGAGGGAGAGAGAGAGAGAGAGAGATGAGTTTTTCAGAATGACATGGTAGTAATAAATGTGCATAGTATGTTATAATTTCAGGCTTCATATTTCACACACAGACATCACACATACACACAAACAGACACCACAAAGGTACACAGAGAGACATCACAAAGATACACAGACAGACATCACACAGACATACATCACAAAGATACACACAGAGAGAGAGAGAGAGAGAGAAAGAAAGAGAGAGTCAGTATAATTATCGCAAGAATTATACATGAACAATTTCTTAAACATACTAAAATGGGTAGATAGTTTACCAGAGAAGCAAAATGTAAATATGGAACTTGAAGTAGCTACAATGACACATACATAAAAAACAATTTTCTAAACATCCAAATGTTAAAAACAAATAACATACATGTAGGCCAAAGCCTCTTGGTGTATACTCCCTCCCCTACTCCCCCAGAGAGAGAGAGAGAGAGGGGGGGGGAGGGGAGGGAGAGCTGGGGGAAGGGGGAGGAAGGGAAGAGAATGAGAGTAAGAGGGTGGGTGGGTGGGAGAGGGAGGGAGGGAGGGAGAGAGAGAGAGAGACAGGCAAGCAGGCAGGCAGGCAAACACATACAAAAACCTCATGTAATTGGATTGAACACGGTTTGAGTTATCTCCCCTTTGACCACATCCGTGGCACTGTAGAACAGCAACACTGACGATTGCAATTGGGTGATATAGATTTTAAACGGAAAACTTACTGTCTACAGTTTGTTGACGAGCAGGAGATGGAGGAAGGGGAAAAGGACGAGGAGCGCGCTGTGGCATCAGTTGATTTCCAAACGTCTGCTGTCCAGTCAGTGGTGAAGGGGTAGGTTTCGTCAGGGCTTCTGAAAGCATTTCATATTTCAGTCATAGACGCCACCGACTGGTGAAGCACGGTGGTTAGCGCGCGTGCGCGCGCGCGCGCACACACACAGAGAGAGAGAGAGAGAGACAGACAGACAGAGAGAGAGAGAGAGCTATAGAGAGAGAGAGCGAGAGAGAGAGAGAGAGAGAGAGAGAGAGAGCTTTACAAACAAACAAACGAACTTTATTTTACAAGGGTAGTGAATTAGGCAGTAGTGCCTTTCTTACATTCAGCTCTTGAGGCAAAATCTTCAAATGTGGTGTGTGTGTGTGTGTGAGAGAGAGAGAGAGAGAGAGCTAGCGAGAGAGAGAGAGAGCTTTACAAACGAACAAACGAACTTTATTTTACAAGGGTAGTGACATAGGCAGTAGTGTCTTTCTTACATTCAGCCGAGGCAAAATATTCAAATGTGGTGAGAGAGAGAGAGAGAGAGAGAGAGAGAGAGAGGCCCAAACATTTTGACATCATTAGCTATAGATGAGTCAAACCGTGCACATTATACACTAGGAAATCTATACCATAAATTCCTCTTGCTTCATCCACAAACCTACACAACAAAGTATGAGCATAATCCGCATGAGTTTTAAAAAGAATTACAGGGCTGGAAAGGCAATGAATGGCAACAGACAATAGCAAAAAATGATCGTACATAGTATGGGATAGTCTGCCTCTTAGAGCCACAATACCACTATACAACAAAAACTGCCTAAATTCTGTTGCCTTCCACCTTTCAATTTCCTCTCAGTAGACTTGTTTGATGACATGCTGATAATTGTAGGCGTGAGAAAACAAGAAAATGTATATAGGGGAAAATCCAATTATAATTACCTGTCAAAATGATACGGAAAGGGAGCGAGACGTACTTACCAATGCCGGACACTGGTGACACCACGAGTACAATCCAATGTGAAATTCTGCTGATTTCGCGCCAGTGTGCTGCAGTGGGCGAGGCCTCTCGATTGCCACTCTAAGGCTATAGCCCCATCCTATATTTTTTTAACCTGGAATTCAGATGGCGAGAGCGGCGCCACGGGCCTTTTTGGTTTTTTTTAACCTGATAATGCTGGATCCTTTGCTCGCCGAGGCCCAGATAAGAACTAAAGTTAGCCGTAGCTATGGCGACAGCAACAGATCAGATATCACCATGAACACTTAAGGCTACATTGCAGACTTTGAACAGCCCTAGAGCTGGCGTACCCAGGGAACCCGAGGGACTCCCAAGGCTGGGCCAGGGCCGGCCCAGGAGTTGCGTGCTGTCTGGGTCTATTAGAGCCACTGTGTGAGGGCGCGGGAGCGCTATCTACCCTGACGACTATGAGAGAGCGGCTTTCTCTCTAGTTGGGAATTGGACTGTGTGTGTCAGGACAGTAATTCAACTTAGGATAAAAGTTAGAATTCTTTGGGTAGGAGGGTGGCTTAATTATAAGGTGAAGTTGTGCGCGAGTGGCCTGAGACCACTCCAGGAGCAGAGTCGGGACTGCGAGGGTAAAGGTATGCCTTGCTATCTGTTCTTCTTCACTTATTCGTTTGTTTCAGCAGTCTTGCGTTTGGGCGCGTGTGATTGGCTGGAGAGTGAAGGTGTGTGCAAGCGGAGGGAGGATTGGAATGCGCGTTTGTTGTTGTGCGCGTGACGTCAGCCGGGGTGAGGTTGGCGTGGGGTCATGTTTGAGTGACAGGTTGAGCGGGAGTGGAAGGGGTGTGGCTTCAGAGGCCATTGGCATTCTAGCAAATTGCTGTAACTCCTTTGGTATTCTTTAACTTCACTTAGGGGAGAAGTGAAATAGTTGTAATTTGGAATTCTTTATGAACTTGGCGTTCTTTTCTTGAATTATTCTTGAATTTATTCCAGTTACTGGTTTGGGCTGTGAAGAGTGCAGATGCTCTACTACTTCTCCAGGATGGGGTGGAGTTAGCTTTGACCCGTTTGGGGTCGCTTTACCTGTCGCCTGGGAGTAGGTAGGAGTGTTTATGCTTGCAGCAGTTTGAGCATTAGTGCACTGGGAGATTTATACAGTCCTGTGAGAGGGGATTATCTGGTTTAATTGTCTTGTGAGAGGGGACACTTTCCTGGACTGCTCAGTGAGGGTGGGTAGATCCCTGCAAGTACTAACTTAGAAGTTCCAGAGTGGGATAGTTTATTCAGAAGGGGGTTTGAGTAATTCTGAGTATCACTGTTTTAATTAACATTGAAGTTAACCGTCCAGTGAAGGACTTAGGCTACTTCTATTTGGTATTGAAGTGAGCTGGTGTGTTAAGGGAATAGGAGTGTCATGTTTGCTTCTTGGGTAAAAGGGAACGTTCTAGTTTTGAGAGGAGAGTCTGAATGAATGGTTGGAAGTGGGTTGCGCCATTTGGACTTTTGGAATTGTTTCCTGTTTTTGACATTCCTTGGTGAAGTGGAGGGGAGGTGTTTTGTGGCATTGCAGTGTTGGCCTGTCGCGTGCCCGGGAACGTGGACAGAGCTTCCTGTAACTGATTTTTCCTTATGTGTTTTTGGGATTGTGAATTACCTTGTTGAAGGTGATTGTCATTGTAGGATTGTTGTGTGTTTTCTTGGATTTGCAGTCCACAGTGGGAGTACCCTGCCATCGTGTTTTGCAGGGTGATTGATTGCTGATTTATTTTCCTTGTTTGACCCTCTGAGTTGAACACTGCCCTGTGCAGTGACCTGAGGGAATTTGCATTTGATTAAAACTTTGTTTATTGTTTATCCCTGAGTCAGTGGTCATTCTTCACTTGTTCCATCCTTTGACTGTTTGTGGTGTCCTCCAAGGGTGGTGGTTAAGTTTAGCTGTAAACTTTGTATATCAAATTGCTCCTCTCCCTTAAGGCGGCTACGTCGTCCTACGGGGCTGAGAGTGTTGAATCGTAAAACAACATATAGCATTAGATAATACGCGACACACGCACATAAATACACACATACACTCACTCACACACACACATACACACACTCACCCACTCTTCCACCCACGCTCACTCACTCACTCTCACTCACTCACTCACTCACTCAATCACTCACACACTCACTCACACACATCAAACACACATACACACAAACACACACACACAAGCACACAGACACACACTCGCGCGCGCTCACACACACGCACACCCCAACACACACACACACGCACCAACACAGACACACACTAACACACACATACACATACTAAAACACACACGCACACACATTGAAGCGCGCGCACACACACAGACACACAAACACATACACACACACTCACCCAACCACGCACCCACGCTCACTCACTCACTCACTCACTCACCCACCCACCCACCCACCTCAAACACACACACATATACACACAAAAGCACACACACATACACACACACAAACACACACATACACATACACTCGCGCCCGCGCGCAGACGCACACAAACACACACACACACAGCACCACAGACACACCCCAACACGCACACACATACACACACACTACATACACACACAACACACACGCACACACACACACACACAGATTGTGGATGGCCAGGAGCCAAAGATCGGAACATGGCCGGTGCAATCTGCAGCTGCCGCCAAATCAACCAGTGTTGGCGTGGAGAAGTTCAGTCAATAATCACATTGACCTTTTCATTAGGGGGACGTTGGGGGCTTCCCTCGGCTTTGAATCAAGCAAACGGATAGGACGGCGTGGATGTAGAAGGATACGTTTTCAGTCCATAGACAGCTGCAGACGAGAGACCTTGTGAAATTGATGCTTTCTAACGGCTGCCCGTGAAATGGGATCGAAGCAATTACGCGACACTGCTATGTTTGAAGGCTGACGCAGGATAGGTATCTCGTTAGGGTGGTGTTCGGTGTGGCTTTGTCTATTTCAGCCGGACGGACAAATGGATGGAAAGGAATATAGAAAAACATACACGTTTCTATCTATGGCGTTGCTTCGCGAACGAAGATGAGACGATGCTGCTGTTCACATCCACCGCAGACACGTTGGTGGCTGTAGAGGCCGATGCGGGACCGGCAAGCCCGACCACAGCGGCCGCAGGGGAAGATCCGGCCAGAGTCTAGCATTACGGTTTTTTCTCCTCTGGCGCTTCTCCTTTAGTAACGTTTTCTCACGCACAAACAAACAAACACACACACACACACACATCCACAATTACAAACACCTTGGCAGAACTACAGGCAGGTAAACACATGGACAGGCAATAGCGCAGATATATATACAGTAGTGAAGACAATCTGACAGACACAGACGAACTGGCAGGCAGACATACATGAAGGAAAGAAGGCGGAGAGGTAGGCAGACAGAAAGATGCGCGACAGGCGAGCAGGCAGATGGATATTTTATGAATAAGTTGTTACATGTATACATGCAAATACGAAACACGTGCAGGTATTGTTTTGTAATATCTCATGTCAGACAATGACAAACAGCAAAGAAACAGTAGAAGATTAGACTCTTTAGAATAAAACATTGTTTTTCAACTTATTACAACATAACTGGAGAAACATCACATCGGATGTCACCTGTTCGAAAATCGCCGCATTATGGAAGAAAGTCGAAGTATTGCTGTAACCAGCTCACGTGGCATGCGTTCGATAAAATCATGATTGAATGTTAGACTTTAATCGATTAGGCATCTTAAAGATAAAAAATCAATCAAGGAGGTATTAATCATCGGCTCCAGGGAAACTTGCAGACTGCAATGGCTTGGTGATTTGTTCGAACTCGGCCAGAGGAAGCGTAGCCTGGAGGATGTTTTATGGAAGGCTGGTCTGAAGGGTCACAGGCGTCTTCCTGCAACAACGAGCACCTGACTTTTCTCAGGCACACTGTTCCTGTCCAGCCCGGTTAACTGAGAGGCTGCAGTTCTGCTACGGTCCCAGCGCATTTGCACCATTCGCCCAAATCTCTGTTGGGCTGATTTTTCCACTCGAAACATCAGGCTTAAAGAATAGTATGAGTAAAATTTTAGTCGGGAAAGTCAGGTGTTCAGAAGGTTACAACACACATATTGGATGAGGTTCTCCAGCCAGATTGATTTTTGGGGAACCAACTTTGGAGGCGTCTGGGATATTTGTCTTCGCAATCAAATAAGGCAGATTGATCTTACTTTGTCTTACCATAGGTTCTACTGAAAGAGCGGAAGGTTAGTGGAATGAGAGTAGGGGGGGAAGCACAGATGCGAGGGAGAAGAAAGGACTCGAAGGTGACTCTTGCTTTTGTAACTCGACTTCCTGCGGAACTAAGAAGTGTTATCATTCTGTTTATTTTGTATCGCATTGTGAAGTTTGCCACGCCAAATGAATCGATCTGACTTGTTATCTGATCCACGCATAATACGATTTCGCATGCTTGCCGAACTTTACGCTCTCCAAATCGGAACTGCACTCAGTGCAGTCTTGAGATGAAGAGACCTTAGTGACGTGTGAATCATGATTACTGGCGCGTTGGCAATTTGCCGATTATGTCCACCTGTGAGAGGGTTAAGAAGTAGTAAGTTAAATGGTCATTGTCCTCGTCGCCGCCGCCGCCGCCGTCGTTATCGTCGTCTTGTGGGTAAACCGAAGCTTGTTCCTAGTCCAGACAGAGCCTGCCACAACGTTTTTGCCAAGCCGATCCAGACATGATTTTTGCCTTTTATTTTCGTTCTTTTCTTGTCTCCTTTCTCTCAATCTCTCCGTATGAAAATCCGAGGGGTTTGAGGAATTTATTGCGGGAAAGCGAGTGCATGGCGTGGATCCAGATGACCCTAGCGTCGGCGTAAGAAGCGGATTTGTCCGACTTGGACCATACGCATGCAAATGCGTCAAGAGTGATTTGAAAATCAACGAGGAATTAGCGTCGCCTTGACGCAGGCCTTTCGTCCCTTGGGATGTTATCTTGTACCCTCGCACGGACACGTCCAGATTTTTTTTGTTCCTTCACTGCCTTTCCGGGTAACCAGCCTGCCCGAAAATATGGCTATTTGGATGCGGACCATAATTGCTTCCTTCTCCAAATTAAACTTTGTTACATTAAAATGCAAAGTTGCTTCCTGTTTCCATAGCATGCAGTGGAAAATTATTGGATTGGTAGATTCGTGCTTTTCGTTGTAAAATGTGCGATGCTTGAAGTTTTCACTCATGAGCACGTCTACAAGACAATTGCAAACAGTTGCTCTACATTTATCAAGCAGAGTTCATTTCTGGAATATTCCTTTCACCAAACTTTTTCATATCAATATGAAACAAACACACGACAAACACCAAAATCAAAGTCTTTCGGGCACATGCCCTTCTTCAGTGAACGTTACAGACAAACATAAATGACATAAATCAAACTTTTTCATCTGACCTAACATCCAAATATTAAAGAGCAGATCAATGAAATGCACGTGGCCTGGTCCCGTTGGCCATTTATGAAATTTGAAATGTCCACTTGTGCATTGTCAACTTTTCATTCTGTATGTGGAGGTTATCCTTAGTACACGGGGAGGGAAAAGCGATATCTCCGAGAGAAACGAAGCCAATAAATCTTCATTATTCTTCTCGCTCTGGTGGTCTGATCGCGTCGATTGCCTCCGTTATTCGCTGTGATGGCATCACCCAGCTGTCCTGCACGCAGTCTGCAGCTTCTTTGAGAAGAATGAACGAATGAATGCATGAAGGAAGCTTTACGGTCTATCAGGCTTCATAGGCTATGAAAAGTATAGATTTGGAGAGTTGGGAAGGCAGTCATACAAAGAACAAACCCAGGCTCAATTTTCCCAGATATTCGCCTTTAAGGAAAGGCGTCCAGAGATGCGATGGATCTGTTTTTCACCCCAACCCTTAAGGGGTCTTTGTGGAGACTCCACAGTTCTTCAGATGTTCACTAACACAGTTCTTTTACAGCATCCATTTCGACATCCTCTCAAATGCTCTTCCAAATGCCACTGCTCGTGTATAGTATCTCGTGCGACCTGTGAACGTTATCGGTGATAAATACATAATCTGCTCAGAAAAGTAGGTCTTTCCGTGTATAGACTGTTACAAGTCGTCCTCTGAGTCTAGGGGTATGTTAAATAATCAATGGTTGGATGAGGCCTGACTTGCACACATAACAGTCACTGCCTTTATTCGCGCTGTCTCTTTCTCTCAAAACCAGAAGAAGAGGTCATGAGAAATCAATTAATAATGATTTAATCAAATAATGGCAAACTATGATATCTTCACAGTAAAATCAAACATGCACAAGAATAATAGTTAGTAATAGGCCAGCCTTAATTAAGGAATGTTAAAGCTTATCCTCAGTTCCACTTAGATGACTTATCTCATGTGTCTATTGAAAACGCTCACCGAATGTTCGTCGATGAAACAATGTTCATACAACACGAGTTCACTGACTTTCAATTCCAGAATTTGCAGGGGAAGGTAGAGGTTCACAGTTACCGCTGAAGGGATAGCGGCGGCAGCAGCGTTGATGGGAACTCGTCTCTGGTCACAGCAAAAGGGGTGACAGCAGCAGCTTTGATGATCAGTCACCTCTGAGACAAGTTGGAGGGAATACTCTGTCTCAGCAGGGACTTCAGGACGAGCCTTGTGCTCTGCTTGTGTGGTCAGTCCCAGAAATGAAGGGGGCAACGGTCCTCGTTGCTTTTGATGAACTCCAATGATGAGAGGAAGAGCCACTCATGTTGCTACACGTTGTGGTGACCTGTTGACTCCACCCAGCAGCTGTGGTCTCAAACTAAATTGTCACTGACTTCCCCATAATTAACTATTCCCTGGGGACTGATGTGCTAGCGTCTCTGACAGGACGCTGCACGGGGATCTCTAGATAACCGTCCCATAGGAATTTTGATTGCCAAACCAGGGCGATACCCTGACTGGATTCACCCCATGTGGCCTAGATGACAATCCTGACTCTAACTTCAAAGTGGCTTGGGTTCACAGATGGGGGACCTGGATAACAATCCCTGCCCTCTCTATTCATTTCCTTGATTGGCTTGGCTGGACTCACAGATGGGGGACCATCACAGGACTTAGTAGTGGTTTCCCCCTGTGGGTTGGAGGCACGAATAGATCCGCCACGTCTTCCCACGCGATTCACAAAAGGCGAAAACTAGGGAAGTCCTGACTTGAACTGTTCTTACTCAGACTCGTTCCAGTGATTCCGTGGTCAATGGTCTTACATAGCTTACAAAGGTCGATAGGCATCAAATCACACCACCCATCTACCCATCCATCCATCCACCGATTGGTACTGTTTGCACGTTCTCTTGCATGCGTAATCAATGGACTGGAATGTAGAGAATACTGCTCATTTGTAAATGAAGATGTTAGTGTTTTAACACCTGTTGAGCAGCAGTTAATCCACGTTCTAGTCTGCACTATTCTGTGCATGCGTAGAAGCAGCTGAGATCTTTGGGAAAGAAATGTAGGAAAACACCTCAGGGAGTGTATGATTAGTCTGAGAAAGATGTCTGTGGCAGGACGACCTTGCTTTCTGTGATGCCTGGAGGATGCAGAAGACTGCGTGCCAGGCAGGCATTCAGTGGTGGGCTTGGCGCCGCAGCCATCCGGCCCAGACGCTGGAATCAAACAGTGTGTAATCTACCTCTTCCACTACTTTCAGTGGTTCCTGCTGTAAGTGCGTACTTTGACCTCTTACGCCCGACGAAGAGCATGGGAAAAGTGGCCATTTTATCTTGTATCCCATTCCATATGTTTCCAGTTTCATTCGTCTTCGTTTTAACAAACGACCAGCAGCTTTACCTCTTGTTGTGTATTTATATCTTCCATCCCACAAAAACATCATCTCGCCCCTTCTGACTTAACTCCCGGTTGTCTGCCTATTTCCGTGAGCTTGCCCACTTGACTGCGAGCACCTGCCTCATCTCTTTCCTTCTTCCCACTTTGCTTTACTTTGCGACCCTCCGATGTCCTCCACTTCCCCGTTTTCGCCCTCTCTCCCTCCTCCTGCTGATTCTGCATCTGCTCGTACTGCCCCTCCTCCTACTGCCCCTCCTCCTACTGCCCCTCCTCCTACTGCTCCGTCTCCTCCTATTTCTCCTTTTGCTCCTCTTCCTCTGTCTCCATTTGTCTCAGATGCTTCTTATTGTTTCCTCCCCCCCCCCTCCCTTTAGTCTTAGCATAACCTCCTCCCTTCCTCCTCCCTTTCTCCTCCCTTTCTCCTCCCTTTCTCCTCCCTTTCTCCTCTTCCCTCATTTCACAAGCCTTCATTCGGGTCGATACTGCCGTGGCTACGGCTAACACGCAGCGTCACACAATTCCTACCAGAGCGGGCATCGAAGAAGTGCTTATGCAAATGTGCAAGTCAGGTGCATAATGCACACCAATACGCCTCGATCTGCACCGGGTGACAGCTTGGCTCTCCAGAGACTTCATGCCTGGGATACATGCCTAGCTCGCCTGGGCAGGAAGAGTAACTGGAAACTTGCTGAAAATGAAGCTTTGGTGTGTTGTTTTTTCAGGTCTTTGACGCAAACGTTTGGAGTGTTGGCGATCTGCTGCAAAAGCTCAAACTGAATGAAAAAAACACAAGCAAAAAATACATTAAGACAAAGATAGAAGGGCAAACCAACAGATTCATAAAAGCATAGGCAGAGAGAGAGAGAGAGATAGAGAGAGGGGCAGGCAGGCAGGCAGGCAGGCAGGCGGGCAGGCAGGCAGGCAGAGAAACAGATGGACGGACGGACAGACAGAACTGACAGAGAGGCAGACAGAGTGGCAGGCAGGCAGGCAGACAGACATACAGACTGGCCAACTGGCCAACAGACAAGCAGATAGACAGACATACTGACTGGCAGACGGACTGACTGACTGGCAGACAGGCTGGCAGACAGACAGACAGAGTGACAAACAGACAGACAAACGGAGAGACAAACAGACAGACGGACAGACAGAAAGACACAAGCTGAGAGAGAGAAAGAGAGAGAGAGAGAGAGAGACAGAGGGAGAGGGAGAGAGGGAGAGAACGACGGACAGGCAGACAGTCAGACGGATGGACAGATAAGCAGGCAGGCGGGTCGGCAGGAGTACAGACACGCACAGATATTCACGAACGCACACACACACACAGTAACATACACACGCAAGCACGCACAGACGCACATACATACACATACACACGAACACACACAAACACACACACACACACAAACACACATACACACACCCAAACACACAAACACACGAACACACACACATACACACACGCGTACACACAAGTACACACACAGCGATTCAGTGACCGCAAAGACAGAAAAAGACAAATAAGGGAGAATGCCGAGTGCTTGTAAGCAAGGGGACTTGGGAAGGTGAGAGTTGCTGTCACTGAGGTCGTTGGGCCATCAATCACCGCCCCTGGTGATGTATTCCCAGAGAGCAAGAATCCTTCGGCTCCACGACGCTGTCTTCTGTGATTCCAAAATATCTCAGGCAGGCCCTGCACTTTCTCTGTGAGGTCTCCCATCTACAGCGGCCTACGTTTTGAAGTCCCACTCCCCCTTTTCTTTCATCTGCCTTGCTGATAGGTCTGGCTGTCGTTTCGAGTGATGTCCCAAGCGTACCCATGTCTCATCACTCCTACATACACTTCACTGGCTCCCCGTCTCTCAGAGGATAGATTATAAACTTGCTACTTTGTGCTTCAAGGTCATCGACAACACCGCACCACACGCTCTTACAGGAATTCTTACAGTCTACACGCCCTCCAGATCTCTACGCTCAGCTGCTGACTCTAGAATTCTTAAGGTCCCCCGC
The DNA here is from genome assembly GCA_034096865.1 of Theodoxus fluviatilis. Taxonomy (NCBI): domain Eukaryota; kingdom Metazoa; phylum Mollusca; class Gastropoda; order Cycloneritida; family Neritidae; genus Theodoxus; species Theodoxus fluviatilis. Next base: position 36,742 of record JAWQFJ010010488.1, read on the forward strand.
CGTAATAAGAAAACTCAAGGACAGCGTGCCTTCTCCTATATCGGAACTGTAACCTGGAATAGTCTCCCTCTCTCAGTCCGTCATTCTGACACTCTGCCCAAATTCAAAAGTGCTCTAAAGACCCACCTCTTCCGATCCGCCTTCCCCGCTGAGCTGCTTTGCCTTACTTGACCTGGCCGGCAAGTGATGTGTACATTGTATAGTTTGTTCTATTTGTTCTATTGAATCTTAGTTTTTGTTTTTTGTTTATGTGTGTTGTGTGTGAGTTTTTGTGGGAATGTGGTGTTGAGTGGTTGTATGAGTGTTAATTCTTTGGATTGTAAACGCCATGAGCTTGCTTGTCAAGGGAAGGTATGTGCGTATGACTAAACTAGTATTATGTCACAGAAGCTGGACTTGAATGGACGGCTCGAGAACAAGGGAGGTCAGGCTGCCAGTGTACGAGAGACCACGTGACTGATCTTGCCCGAGATCGAAGTGAATTAATCTGCCAGCAGTGCAGGTAGACGGGGACAAGATAAATAAAGTGGGTGCAAAGCATCGAATGATTGAACCGATGAGAAACTTTCTCACAACATACCACCCACTTTCTCACGCGCGTGGTCACCACCGACCTCCACTTCACCGGCAATCACCGCCTACTTCAAGATGATGCTTTGAACGAAGGAGGAAATACCGGATTGTATAAATGTGAGATTTCATTATTGTGTTTGTGAAAACAAACAAAAATAGCTTTGTCAAATGGACTGTCTGTCTTGC
>JAWQFJ010010488.1:42500-62500 GCA_034096865.1 Theodoxus fluviatilis
ATTGGCGATTCAGAGGAAACTACTATTAACCATGAATCCTGGCAAACAGTCAATCAGAAAACGAAAACGAACCTCCTAGGGTAATTAATGGCTCTAAACACACTAGATCGCACAACGTTCTAGTCTAAGCCAGAAAAACAAGTGTTTGCAGGACACTGACCCAAATATATGCGTCACCACTTATCTCTCTACTGTCTGCGTAGAGAATGGATAAGCAGCAGGCACTGCTGTGAACCTAGAGCCAGTGGCACAGAGTTCCCTGCAGATACAGGGAAAACTCGACATGAACATCATTTGATGCACACGAGGAACCCTTTGTTCCTGAAGCTCACACAGAACCGCCAGCAGGTGAATAAACAGGCTAGTTCATAGGGTCAATGAAACAGTAGGGGTGACTGCTTGATCAAGATGTGAAACGGATGCCAGAATCTGAGTAAGCTTACCCGGTAAGCTGATGATTCCAGGCACAGCGCGTGTGAATTTCAACGTGCAGATTCCCGGCACCAAGTTTTTTCTCAGGGGGTTCAGCTCTGATTTAGGAAAACTCGGTGAATCCGGAAATTATTTTTATGCTACGCAAAACGTCCACAGGAAGCAATGTTTTGTCTTCAGACAAACATATATTTTTGTCATGGCTCTGCTTTTTTAAGCCCTTTTATCTGACTCGGTTTAGACTCTAGACATCACATTTGTTCAGGGAAATCGGCTTCGAATTTTGATTCCATGAATCGAGCCCTGTCGACTGCGTTGAGCACGAAGTTAATTTTTATGCTCAGTTTTTCTTCTATGATCCAAGCTAACCGTCAGCATTAACCTGGTTTCTCGACCGAATCTTGATGTTCAGGCTCAGTCTGAATTTTAGGCGTAGTGTTGATTGTAGAGTCAACCCAGATTATGGGCACCACGTGCATTTTCAGTCCTAGCCTGCATCCGAGGCTTCATGTTCATTCCTCCGCGCGAACGAAAATTCTAGGCACCAGATTGCAAGCTTCTTTTAATTTCCAATCACAGTCGCAATTCGAACCTCAACCTAGATTCACTGCACCACGTTGATTTCTGGGCTCACTCTAGTATGCAATTGCAGAGTTGATTCTGAGCTTGGCCTCAAAGAGAGGCACCACGTTGATTTCTAGGTTTGTTAGTGCATATTTGATTCCAAGCTTAGCCTAGATTCGAGACACCACGTTGACTCCCAGGCTCAGCCTAGATTCCAGGCGCTGTGTTGACTGCGACCCCAGCGGTGATTCCAGTCACGACCTTCTGGTTGCTGCGACCTGATCGATCTGGGCGAGTTTTCATTACTCTGGAGGACTTGGAGCAGCCTCTCCTCACTCTGCGCGGTCTGCCTCTTCCGGCCAGAGTGGGCCTCCTGGAGACCCTCAGGAACACGAGCTGCGGGCCAACGAATAAATAGGTGGAGGTAGACAAAGAGATAGCCCAACTCGGCACGGAGAACAAGTAGAGTTGGCGGGAGGGCAGCGAGATAAGGCAGAGGTGGTTGGTGGGACTTGGGAGGAACTTCTTGCGCCTCGTAGTGACACAAAACCTGATGCAGCAGTCGGTGGGTGGGTGACTTTTTGTAAAGGAACTTGTTCAACCTGGCAGAAAACGAAATACGGAAGGTGATAGGAGTAAGAGGGAGAGGGGAAAGGAAAGGAGGAGAGGGGGTAGGAGAAGGGATTATATATATATATATATATATATATATATATATATATATATATATATATATATATATATATATATGAGAGAGGGGGGGGGAGAGAGAGAGAGGGAGAGAGAGAGAGAGAGAGAGAGAGAGAGAGAGAGAGAGAGAGAGAGAGAGAGAGAGAGAGAGAGAGAGAGAGAGGGAGGGAGGACAGACAATGTATTCCAAAGAATGCGTAATATCACACATAAGACGGGAATGGTGATGTCTTTGGAAACAGCAAAGGCAAGATTCAATATATCTGCAAGAAAAGACAAGATGAAGATAGAGGAAATTGGAGATGAGAGAGAAAACGGCAGATAGTACCATATACGTATTAGATGGAAAGTCTTTAATAGGCTGAAAAAAGACTATGTAGATTTGCTAATAAAGACAAGGCGATGTAGGAAAAATAGAATAGAGGGTTGAAAATGGGGAAGAAGACACCACACTATGCGGGTCCGACGGCAGATGCCCCCAATGAAGGGGAAAGGACCGATGCACAGGTGGGAGTAGAGAAAGGTCTGGAAGAACCCAGAAGTGAAGACGAATAAGTTGGGAGATCTGTGGAAGCTGAGGGAAGGAAGAGGTCAAGTGAGGATATGGATCGAAAGCTTGGGACGAGGGGATGGAGAGGCCATACGTACTCAAGGACATACCCTGGTACTACAAACTGGACGTAAACGCCAAGGAGAGGAAATGGAGGGAAGAGTTAGAAGAAGGCTGGGGGAGAATCTGAGGGGTGAAGGATTGGGGAAAGGATTCGACAGGCAATGGCCACTCGAGGACAGACGCCGCGGCCACAAGCAAGACGTAAAGGAGCTGTGAACCCCGTTCGTGATGGTCTGCACGAACGAGGCATAGCGGAACCACTTCCTGATCAACAGACGGCACTTTCGGATGGCGGCGAGAATAGTTTATTCCCAAGCATGCAGTCAACGAAGCCGACTCGAATGCAATGTTTTCGTTCCCGCACTGTAGGGATGGTGCCCATAGCATATTTGTTAAAAGTCAAATGATTTTGAACTCAGTTTTGTGAAGGAGTCGATGACGTTCACAATGAAGAGACGATAGTGAGGCGGGAAAAGCAGAAGAGAACGAGGTAGGAAAACACATGCAGAGCAAAATAATTGTAAACTGTTTCTAACAAATCCTTACTTCGAATAAAAATATTTTTTACAAATGTTGACTATCCAGTTGAGAAAAAAAATCCCCAAAACGTGTCCAAACCTAAAACTTATCAATGTAGTTTTATTAAAATAGAGGGAGAAGAAGTTCGATGTTTTGTGGTCTCTGAGAAAGCTAAACCTTTAACTTTTGAACAAGCTTGCATAGGTGTTCTATACTCAAACTCTTTGATCTAACAACAAAGATGTCAATACATTACTAAAAGCTGTGCATTGCAAAGGCAATATTCTGATAAACTTATCAGGCAGACCACATAGCGCAAAGGCGGCTCTACCTTCGATTTTAGAAACTACCTTCAGCTTGAATTCCCGCGCACCACGAGAAAAGATGACAAGAAATCTGATAAGCAATTTTGATCAATAGATACCGCCCCTGGTCATAAAACAAAGCCTCAACATAAAGCACTCTGGACCGCAGGGGAGGACCCAGGCACAGAATGGATGGGCTTTTACCCCACGTTATCTTGGGAGTGGGTGGTTGTTGTGGCATGGCTGAGGCGTTTTGTCAATCCTCAGAGATGAATGAGGGGCGAGGGTGCCGCAAAAATGGGGTTGGTGAAGGTTGGGGATGGGGGGTGGAAGGGGGGTTAGGGTAAACGGCCATTTTCCCAAAGAGGCCAGGACTCGCCGGTTTTCCCAGCAGAACTGTCGATGAGTGACGAAGGGTAAAGTCGCAGCATCAACGCGGGCCTTGTCTCCTCGCCTGCGATGCAAATCGAATTTCGAAGTTTATGAGGACCCGGATATCAGGGCGACCCCTTGGCAAGTCATAGGCAGGGGCAGGTAACTCCTTACCGAGAGCGGGTAACTCGTGACTAAGACAGAAAACTCGCCCTTAGGAATAGGAAATGCCAAACTGGGGCCGAGAAAATTGTTCCTGTGGGCGGGTAACTTATGAGGAAAGTTAGGTATTTCTTTTGTTGTTGTTGCTCAGATAGCTGTGGCATAAATGTATGTCGGACCTGAAGAGGGAGAAATATCTGTTCAGGGAAGCGTGGGTTACTTGTGATCTTGGATCTCGGTTCGTGACAGGATGAAGGATGAAGGAACGACAACTCTAACAGACGTTGTATCCCTTGACATCGGCAAAGCGTCGAAGCAGACGCGGGTTAAGCTGTTCGCAAGCTCTGAGGAATCCACACAAAAAGTATCCGATATTCAAACTCTGAAGAAAAAAGCAACAACTCGACTCAGCTTCTCAAGTCTACAAAACGTAAAAAGTTCTTATGCTCTTTCAGAACGTAACCACAATATATTTCTACTTGCATCAGAAAAATGCACGAACCCTAGACTAGAGGTCCTAACTCACCTACTGCTCAGGATGGAAAAACACTAGAGACATTGGCGTTTGTTGTGTCAGGTAACTATTGTAAATTCTTCCTTATTCTCTCTTACCATTAAAGCACGAAATGACTCTCCATCACCCAAGCTCAAAACTTGATGCAGGAAGAAAAACAATGGAAGCACTTCTTAAACGAAACCATGCAAACAAGTCATTTTCTGCGGCCGATAAAGCATGCTATCTAAATAATGAAAAGGGTTGACAAGACGCCGTTTTTATCAAGAAACTTACATCGTCAGTATCAAAATGGAAGGAACTGTCTCCCAGGCAATGTATCTTCAAATTCTGCACAAATTATCAGTTTAAAATCAAAATCCCACCGATAATTGCAATGTCTCTCCATAAACCATTTTATCTTCATATTTTTTCACAATAGCAATTACTTGTAAAATAAAAACGGATGAAAGCCTGAAGCGACGGAAGTATGTTTAAAACAAGATAAATTTGTGATTTTCGAAAACGATTATAGAAATCTAGTATATGGACGAAATGTATTGCAGGATAAACCTTTCGTACATACATTTTGGTCTTGACTGTCCATTAAAACTTCCCATCTTTAGGCATATGTTTTGTGCAATAAAACCTGCAACTATGAGATGACAAAACAAGACTCGGATACCAGGACTATCTGTGTGGGCTGGATCAGCTGTTGCCCCAGTCAGTTTGTCACTGAGTTTTTCATATTGCTTTCTTCAAACAGGGCATTATATCCAAGCCTCCAGCCCTTATCAATCGTTGCCATGAATTTCCTCCGAGAAATGCCTTGATGAGTGTCAGAGAAGACAGAGAAATACGATGTCATTGTATGAGTGCACGCGTCCGTGACACAGTCAATGCCCTGAAGATGATTAACGCTAGCAATGGCAAACTGAAATTGAAGTCCTCAAGTGCAGCGACACCAAAACTGATGTTCTACTCCACAAACGCGTTCAAATCTTTCTGCGTGAACAAACACAAAGTTTGCGCTCAATAACTGAAAGTCATTGGGTTAAAAGTACAAGTAAACGCCGGCACGTGCGAGGATCGAATGGTGCCGCTACTCACGTTTTTGTAGCAAAAGCAAACATCGGCACCTTTTCTGCAGACTCGAAGGCAAGAGCATCATCTCAAATAGAGCGTTCAGCAATGAGGTATTTTTCCAACCTTCTTAACCGCGCAAGAACGGCGCCAGCAGCAACACACACACTGCACACATGAGTCCATGGCGTTTTTTCGCGTCTTCTGCAAACATGCTTTTTGGCTTGTCGCGCTTCTCGGCAACAGCAGAGGGGCAAAGTAAAGCATCTCGAGGTTATTGATGACTGCTGCACGGGACTCACGAGGCGTCCCAGCAGCGGTAGGCATCGATCGAGAAGCATTTCTCGCCTTGGGCGGCTGACCTCTCTTTCCAAGGTGTGGCGAGCGGCCCCTTGAATACGAAATGGTGAGAAGATAGTCCTGTCAGGGGTTATTCAATCGCCCCAATAAGTGGCCGCGATTTTTCAGGCTTCCTTGTGGGCGCGATGCAAACTAGGGAGTGCTCCAGTCGTTCGATTGGCTTCTTCTTTGGCGTCGCTCGCTTCCGCATGAGACCATGGAGGGAGAATGATTCTAGCGGAATGCTCCTGCAACGAAAATAGCGGCGGAACTGTTTTTGCCATTGTATTTTTGTTTCCCATTGATTTTTATTGAGAATAGCAAATGTACTGAGGCGAGGGAATTCGCAGCTCAGCTATTCCCTCCAACCCTCCATTGCGGCCCCGAAATATTGATCTAATAATTTCACGAGAGGAATATGATCCATGAATTGAGTTGATACGACTATTTAGCAGCGGGCGGCTATTTCAAGAAGATATCTTCGGTGAATGATAACTATTGCTGGGGTTTTCAGTCAAGAAAAATCACAGTAGTGGCTGTCAGTTCCTTATGGCTCTTGAATGCCACCATGAGTGGACTAAAAATGCTTTTGTGTCGGACGTAAAAGACTTCTAATTTTCGTAAACAAATGTGACATAGTACAATTGTGTTGAAAATCCTGCGAACTGAATCGAACAGACAGAATCAGTTTATCATGAAAATAATTTTGTTTTAAGGTTGACAGGTCTTCAAAAGCCATTTAGCGCCTGTATAGAGCCAGTATATAGTGTGACTATAAACTCTACCAAGAAGGCGGTTGCTATTTTTTCATTACATCTGAAGTGTTTACATATCAACATTCTGCCGACATTTAAGTAGAAATATCATTCTGCAAAACTTCTAGATAAAAACAGTTTTCAATGTTTTTACAGTTTTTAGCATAAATTACGTACCCTCAAAACTAAAATCCGCCTGATCAATGACGGAAAGAAAATCTATGAAAACAATAACTTGAAAATAGAGGGGTGGAGATAAACGATTTTTGGTTCCCATTTCATTTTCACATATTAAGAAAAAAAACTGTTTTCACACGGGACCACAGTGCACTTCATCAGTAAGTGAAAGAGCCCGTGACCAAAAAAATCTACGCATGGAAAAAAGCGAAAGAGAAAGCTTAACCTAAAAGGAAAAACAGAGATGGAGAAAGTTCTGGGCTGTCGATGGCAGCCAATCCAATTAATCTAGTGGAATGAAATCAGACACAGACACGCCGCCCAGCACTGTTTGAAGCCCCTGGTCCCACAGCGAGCGGAACGTGCCTCGCCTCTGCCCGGACCCTCGCCCTCCACGGCGCCGCCAGGCTCTGCATGAAGGGAAAGTTTACCCGCACTGTGCCTGTTGACTGCAGGCATCGAACCAACCAATGGCAGCCAGTGGAAATCAAAGTGCGCGCCAACCTAGGATTTGACAAGCCTCTTCGATCGTCTCCGCCCCACAACCCTTGAATCGAAAATCTTTCTTTCGTGAGTCTCCCTTCAGAATACAGTCCTCGGCGTAATTTTTTTTCCTCTCTTTTTTGGGGTCGTAGTTTTAAGCGCGTCCTCTTTCACTGTCCATTTCCAGTTTGCGCGGGAAAAAAACACGAGTTGCCCGTGCCTGTCTGCCGCCGGATGCTAGGAAGCGCGGGTAGTTTGAGGTTAGGGTTTCCCTAATGCGACTTCCCTGTACCGTTCCTGTCACCCGTCTGGCAATGCCAGGGGCGTCAATACGAGAGCGGAGGAGCAGAGTGAAGGTTTCACAAAAACATCACGCCTACATAATTACTGATGAAGAGGCAGGCGCCTCACAATCTTTCATCTTAGGCGTTTGATGTGACAAACCGTCTAATGGAGATCCTCGCTACATTGTCGGACTTGTCAGTAACAGTAGGTGGGGAGTTTTGAGCTTGCTTCCAGAAACGTTTCGAGGGCTGGAAAACTGGCAACTTTGTCCTGCAGGGCGCCACGGACACGCTCTGGACACATGAACACGCAATGAAATGTAGCGAACCAACGTTTGTGGCACTGGAAGTGATAGCGTCATTGCTGCTGCAATTCGCCCACTCACCCCTATAGACAATGCTCCTAAAGACTACGTATGAAATACAATAATCAGCCTATTGCTGCCGTTTCCCTTGCCGAGTGGTGTTTCTGTTCCTCTGAAGGGGAATAAGGACACGCGCTTCAACACCTATCATAACATGCGCAATGACCATTTAATTATGAGACATTAGCCTTATCTTCAAGAACGCGTTTTTAGAATCCACTGGAACTCCAAATTCAATTTCATGTCCTCTTGATCTTTTATGTGTCTGAAAGGTTTCATCAAAAAGGAGATGAGCAACTCTCAGAGCATTGCAGGGAGGCACACAGAAAAAAGGACTTGTGTTGATATAACGATCTAAAGTCATGAAAGAGACGCGCAGAAATGAATGGCTTGCCTAGATGCCAAACACGATGCATTAAGCCAGAGTTGTCTGGCGGAACTGCCCCGTGTGGCTTACATTAGTCCCTCGATGATTTTTATTCCCCTCAGTGCACAATAAATTGGAGCATCTGAGTGTTAAGCGCGCCCGCATGAGGGAAGGTACGGAACGATTCTTCGAGTAATGCCATAAGCCAAACACCAGCACAGACACAAGACTAACTTTATTTGACGAGCTACAGTCCTGGAAGCTGCAATTTAAGCTCTACATGCCAAATGAGGAGGATTGCCTGATACGATGTACAAGTTTTACGAGTATATCGTGTTGTAGTTTTCTGTGGTGGGGTGCATATGAACCTACTATGTTAGGTGGCAACTACGTCGTAGTTGTCTACTTCGTTGTTCACAACTTTGAGTTGTTCCCAACTACGACAGTAAGGTATGCATGAGACGCTACTTGGTCGCCACAACGAAGTAATGACCCAGATGAATAGTTATTATTATCTCGGGATATCCCATCTAATGCGCATGCGTAGAGGTCACGACAAGAGGTGAACTAGCCAACTCTGTGCACATTTCAATGGCGGACGTGTTGCCGGTTCGCACAGAAAACGCTCTATTTCGGGATACTAGCAACGCATCCAAAGAAAATGTAAGCCATGCACAGCATTAATTTATCAAAGCTGTATGTTGAATGCATCAATAGGTCGTGAAAGCTTTTACATTTTACAAATCGAATGCAGGTCGACGCATCCCCGCTGAAGCATGAGTTACCCGTTGCCATCGTTCACGGCGTCATCCGTCATCCTTCCGCCAGAAGGATGACGGATGACTGATGACGCTTCTCTTTAATACGCCGTGACCGATGGCAAAGAGTAACTCATGCTTCAGCGTGGATGCGTCGACCTGCATTCGATTTGTAAAATGTAAAAGCTTTCACGACCTATTGATGCATTCAACATACAGCTGTGATAAATGAATGCTGTGCATGGTTTACATTTTCTTTGGATGGGTTGCTAGTATCCCGAAATAGAGCGTTTTCTGTGCGAACCGGAGAGAGGTCCGCCATTGAAATTTGCAAATAGTTGGCTACTTAGCCGTGTAGTGCTGACACAGACCACCACTAAATTTTGGGTTGTTTAGTGGCCAACTTAGGAGGTAACTATGCATATTCAGCTTTCATGCACACCTTACTTCGCAATTTAGTAGCAAACTTCCCATTTAGTTGCCTACTACCGTGTAGTAGGTTCATATGCACCCCACCACTGATGCATAAGTTGCAATGTCCAACTTTGCCATGGTATGTGGCACGCATTTTAAATAGACTCATATGTGTTAACACACACACTACAATATCTACTATTTTTCACACGTTACATGTCATTTGGCCACACGACTCAATTAGATCTAGATCCCTCAGAATAGCCATGCAGTGTTTTTCAGTCACAATGTCTTCTGCGACGACTGGAAAGCCAATCTGACGATGAATGAGAATTCGAGAAACGTTATATGCCCAACCACACAGGAGTGAAGGAAAGTCCGGTAATCAACAGAAAATTCAGTGATCTTCAGTCGTATGTTATGCTGATCTTGCCCGCTAGATGTCTAACTAGACAAAAGTTATAACTCAGACCACAGCCGTCTCCACAATATCGCGTCCGCCTGCATATGTCTTCATTAGAAGCCACCAAAATTGGTGGTTTGAACTCGGTGCCTGCACCAGTTTTTAGACTCGGCTTTTTATAATCGTAGTGGATATGGGTGTGTGGACTATAAGAAGGGGGATTTCATTACAATTTTGTGGAGCAAATGAGACTGCAGACCGTACATTTCGTGGACCTCGTGAGTCGCCTGAGTCCTTCCTTGGTCGAGCTGTAAGAGCAAGCCCCGAACGCTGTAAGCCTACGAGCTCCAACTTAAGAGAGGGCATCTAGTGACAGCCGTCGTATGCGTGAAAGCCGTCTATCACTAGGCAATTCCACACGTTGCACATCTGACGCTCTCGAGCGTACGTCATTGTGGCAGCCAATCGCAGTTCACAGTAGTGAACCAAGAGCATAAGTAGCGTTCTGCGATTGGGAGATATTTTTGTCGTGTGAACAGCGTCAGAGTGGAACGTGTGGTAGTGCACTTTGCGTCTTTTCTAGTCCACTAGAGACTTTGCCCACCGGCGAAGCAGTCTCTAGTACAGTTGACATCACGTGATGGAGGGATTTCTTCCGGAAAATTCAAATGAGGGTCACACGAGAGGCTTGTAAGATAGCCGATCTGCTCCCTGACATACGCCGTTAAAGTAGTTCAAAGACTATTTCGCACAAAACTCATAACTTACTTTTGTTGAGGCAATAAACAAGCGTTTATTTGATAAAATAAATGTTTGTGTTGAAATGGAAACAAGTGTTGACATCTGAATTATTTCTGTAGAAAGTGGAGAAAAAATAGTATCAGAACGAACTATTTTGGCGCAATGCTGTAATGCGAAGGGTCAAGTCTATTACGCATTCATGGCGAACTGTTCCAGAGTCAATACTGACTCGGGTTCACAGAATGCTTTGCGTCCCGAGATGTGATGGAAATCGAGTTTGGATAACTGGATGGTGAACAGGGGGAATCACACTGGAATTTGAAATCTATTGACTGGTCTTTTGCCAAAAAATTGATTAGTTGGTGATCGAACACGTATCCTTTGCCTTTTTTGTCGGAATAAACCTTTTAATCCCGAGGGTGGTCACGAGTGAAGTTCGCTAATGATGCATGGTTTTAATTCAGACAGGCAGAATGGAGAAATACACAAAGGACATTGAGTACAAATTTGAACGAAAACTAGAGTAGACATTACTTTTGAGAAAATTCATCACTTCAAATTAAACGATTATATCTTTTTGTGGGGAAAATAATGACATTTGATGGGGTTTTTTTTGAACGAGCAGATTTGAATATCAACTTTTATGTTGCTTTCCCGCTGGCAAAATTTACACGTTAACAAATATGTTTATGAAAGGTTGCAAATGAATGGTACGTACTTGGTTGTGACAGTTCAATACTGACGTGTGACCAGTGTCTCCTACCGTAGATGAAGCTGTCTATATACTATTCATTTCTCAGCCATTCCATTTAGTCTTTTGCTTAACACATACGCTACACAGCAAACGAATTTCAACATGTAGGACTCAACCAAAGATAGTCCATGACAGTATCATCTCACAGTTTTGTGTAAGGATGGTTATGCAAAGAGCCACCAAGTGGTTGGATAGGACATCGATATCAGGGAGGTATTTCAATACTAAACACATGCCGATGGTGATTATTGCTCTACGCGTCACTTGTTTGTTACTCAATCAAAATAAAACTATACGTTTTGTAACGCATTGCATGCATGTCGGCTTTTGATACAGTAGTTCGACGAAATAATTATACAAGTTTTGGTCTCTTTGCTCTCTCAGGAGCTTCCTCGCGGAGACATAGAGGGGGAAAAACACCAATATGAAACACATAAACTTTCACTTTCTAGATCACGTCTTTTGGAAGCGAAACAATGACATCCTTCGCCTCGGCATAAGCACGAAACATTCATATTTCTCTTGTTGTCTGTGCCCTGTCATCTTCCCCTATTTTTGACTGTCTCTACCTCGGGGCGTACGTCCGCATCAGCTTCCTCCCCTCTCAAAAACGCTACAAACTACATGCATGTTCGTGTATTTCTACCGACTTTGATCTAGCTGAGAGATTGTAAAATTACAAAGAGCTAAATTCACAAAAACCACATCAAAGTATTAATGAGAGGTTTGTAGGGGTTTTGGACGTTTGGGAACTTTGTAATAACCAGACAAAAGTGGTCTTCAAAATTATCTTCCGAGAATAACTTTTTAAAATGTTTAATGTGCCAGAACCTCACAGCTCCAAACACTTTGGAAATGCCCTTTTATCCATACAGAGATGGTACTGTACCCGAATGACGCCGTTTCATTTTCATGAGATGCACACCGTGTGAGGTACATGCATTTTTGTAGAGTGAAAGACGTATTAACTATGAACCGACGACAATATCTTTGAAAATCTAAACACTTATAAGAAAATCCAGAGTCCTCCTGCCATTCGAAGCAAATATCGCCAGTGTTGGTGAGATATTTTTCGTTTTCCTAGCCATTCATATATTCGTTGACGATGAAGCCTATTTGTAACCAATACTTTACCATATAACTATTTTTTGATCAAGCAGACCATTTTGTCTCTTAGTCTGAACATCCGTTGGGCAATGTTTTTTTATCATCATACGTTTCTTACAAAGTGATTAACTTGCTGACTATGATGATGAAAATTCTTTTTCTCACCTCGCGCTGTTGTCTCTCCGAGGGAAAGATAAAGTGGGAAGCATGAATGGGGCACTGGCCCCTTAATGAAAATGCTCTCTCTGTATTTACTTCAAAGCCACCATGTGCAGCATTAGTGCAACAGGGATGCTGCAGTTGCCTTCTTGAGATAGGTACACAGTCCGAATTGTTCTCCTCCAACCATGAAGAAAAAGAAGCAATTGTGAGGACCGGAGTAGGTGACAGAGAGCGTATTTCTGCGACGCATTCCTCTCAATCTGGTTGTGTACTTCCAAGTTACATAACTTGGTCCAAATATGAAACTTCCATGCCCCGACGACCTAAGTGCAAGTCGTAAAATAGCTTGAACATCCTGCAAAACTATATAAATCTCATTAAACATGCACGGGCATTCGCGCAGGCGCGCGCGCACACACACACGCACACACATGCACGCACATACACATATACAAACACGCATACTCACACGCACGCACGCACACACACGCACACACACACACACACGCGCGCACATGCACACATATACACACATACACACACACGCTTCACTCAGGATAGTTCAACTTGCATTCGGTGGAGGTGACTTCCTCCCAAGTGTCAAAGGGCACGGCGCGGCCACGTTGCTGGCTGAGGCCAGGCTTCCTCTCAAGAGGCGAATACCTCACGGTGGCCAGGCTGCAGGCAAAGACCTGGCCTCCCCCCTGGCAGGCCCACGGCGCCGCTCTCGTCCTGTAAGCCAGGCTAGGGCGCAATCAGGACCCCTCCCTGCCACAATTGCATTTCCTTTTCAATTGCCCGAGGACCGGGATGAGCGGATACCGTGTTTGCTCCCTGCCTTGCCGTCGCCGATCAAAGACCTGCAGACCTTCATCAAATCTTGTTTAGCCTTGTTCGGCGACCACAGGAACGCGAGGGAAATTTGCAAGTATTATTACGGCCGCATGATGCGCGCGTTGAGAGTTCGCTGCCGTCTCCCTGCTGAGGGAAAACGTGAGGATAAAAAGCGACTTTGTCGCCCAATCAATATAGAGATGCAAAGCAAACCCAACTTGAAGGGGATGCAAGTGTTTTGAAGCAAAAGAGAGTTTCCCGGTCTGAGGACGATCTTTTGGGTCGCATGGAAACTGACCGAGTTTCCTGGCTTTGTTCTCCATCTGAATTTAACATTAGACACTAATGCATAGACTATGCCTACATACAGGGTCTTGGAAATGGCTGTTGTGGATGTCAGCCATAATCCCATTTGAATGTGAAGGAAGAAATGGGCTTTTACGACTGATGTTTACCGTGCTAAAGGTTTTCTTTTGAAAAGCTGGGATATCCCGGGCAAGCGTAAATATAATGTATTTATGCATCTTGGACTTTTGAGTCCCAGACTAGTCCCAGACCACCGCATAGTCTGGGACTAGTCTGAGACTAAGCGAATCTACGATTCACGAACCCAGACTGGGTGTTAACTTCAAAAGCTGGGACTGATTGACCTAGTCTATGGGTTATTTTTAGAATGAGGGGGAATTCGTGGGGATTCCGCCCAGTGCGCAAGCGCATAGCGTACCGCTTCAAACTTCCCGTCAAAAGTGTCAGCCACGATCGGTAGCAAAACCTCAAAGAAAAGTCCCGATTTCACGGAGCGGGAATTGGTAGATATCATAAAAGCGGTGTCAGCAAGATACAGATACATTAACAGCAGCATACACACAGCCCAAGCAAACAAAAGAAGACGGACAGCGTGGGAGGAGGTGACAAATGAAGTGCGAGCTGAGGCTTTAGTGTGTGTGTGTGTGTGTGTGTGTGTGTGTGTGTGTGTCACCGTTTATTACGTTCATCAGCACGAGGCAAACCAGCAGAAGATCAAGTTTTACAATATGGCAGGATTTCCAAGTGAGAACAATTGAAATTCAGTAAGAAAGGGATGGAACAAAAATATGTCTTGATGAGGAAAAATATACACACACAGTGACACTGACACACACACGCACACACTCCAGTCTCAGCTCGCACTTTCCCACCAAATTTGTGAAACCCTGGCGTACATCGTCACACATTTTCTCAGTTACCAAAAACAAAGCAATTTAATCTGAGCAGTGTTTTCATAACACAGATGCAATTTTAATTTATCGTTTTCATAGCACCAGACAACACTAGCATTGTACACAATGTCAACAGCAGGCAGGTTTGAGGACAACAATGTATTTATAATCTTTCCTGGTGTCCCTGAGGTCCACGCGTCAGCTATAAATAGAAGTGCGCGAAGCTTGAGATGCTCGGCGACCTGCATTTCCAATTGTAAAATGTAAGCGCTTTCACGACCTATTGATGCAATCAACATACAGCTTTGATAATTTAATGCTGTTCATGGCTTATATTTTCTTTCGATGGGTTTCTAGTGTCCCAAAATACAGCGTTTTCTGTGCGAACCGTAGACAGGTCGGCCATTTAATTTCGCGGCAGCCTTGGACTTTGGTGTGTAGTCCAACAAATCCTTGGACCACCGTAGTCCGCAGTTCAGTCCGAGACTGAACCAAAGTCCACGTTCATGAATTGTAGACTACGACAGTCCAAGTTCATGAATTGTAGTCTACGACAGTAGTCCGAGACCAGCGGCAGTAGTCTAAGACTAGTCTAAGACTACTCTGAAAGTCCACGTTCATGAATTACACCCCAGGTGTACTTTCCTTTTTCTTTAGACTGAGGATCAATTGCCGGCAAATCGTGTCAACGTCTAATGTTGGACATTCATTGTTTCTTACATTCTAGAGCGAGAACACCCATATGTATCCCCTGTTGTGGTCATAAACAGTCGTGCATTGCAAAGACGCGAGGAAGGAAGGATCTCGCGAGGAATAGTCCGGTGTCAACATGTGTCAACATTTGATAGCAGATGTGAAGACTATCAAATGTTGAAATATGTTGACACCGAGCTGTTCCTCGCAAAGTCCTTGCTTTCCTCGCGTCTATGCAACGCAGGCATATATATATCTGCTTTGGATCTTGTTGACGATAATCATTATGCAGATCGTAAGAGAAGTACAGTTCATTGAAATAGCGATGATGAACCATGTTGATTTGCGCCAAAGTCAACAACTTTCCAGCAGAAACGTCATCTTGAATATTTAAGTCTTCAGTTTGACAACATTTGTTGTTTTCTCGTTTGTGAGGAGCTATGGACAAACCAGATTTATTCTGTTGTTACAAGAGAATGACAAATATCCAGATTCCCGCCTCCTCATGAAGAGGTCATCGACGATGCCGAAGGGAGGAGGGAGTCTCAGGAGAGAAAAAATTTGTTTCATGGAAGATGGAGCGCTGTCGAGATGTGTCAGCCTGGGTGTTTACCAATCATTAAAAAGCGCTCGGCCGATGCTTCTGGGCACAGTGCCATCGATTCTGTCTTGAAATGTCGAGGCCAGACAAAACAGGCGAGCCTGGCACTTGAAACTAAACCGATGCGAAGTCGAGTCAGTGCCTTCCAGACTCATTCGCCACAGGCGCGGGCAACAGGCTGACTGCAGAGGTTTGGAGGGAGAAGGAGGATGAAAGGAGTAGAACGTGGGGGGTGGGGGAGGATAATAGGGGGAGGAGTAGTTAAATGCATCGGTAGAGGGAGAGAGTGTGGATATACGTGGCAGTGATGCCAGGAATCAATTGCTCGATAGTTCCGGTGCGAAATGGCATTTTGACACCCACCATGGATTAACCCTTGGGGTCACGTGTCACACTGCCTATTTACGGGCTACTGATAGATCTCGCAATTGAGACACATTGGGTGATAATTTGTGTCAAAAAAGCTCGAAGGTCGATCTAAAAGTGCAAATTGTGTCATAATCAACCCGCAGAAGGAAGCATCGCCTTTACTTACCTTCTGCACACTGCAAAGGAAACCACGAAACTGAGTCACATTTGCACAGAAACACCTAATTTGAATATACATTTGACCATTCTAACAGTTTATGACAGTTCACCCATGCTTCTTTTTTCCTTTTGCAACGAATATTTATTAATTTTCAGGTGTCCCGGAATTGCAAATGAATAGTCCAAAACAAAGCTATGTGTGAGTGGCTTCTATTTTTCCTTGTTGAGTGCAGTATTTAAATTATGTCTCTTCCCCAAACAATGCACTTTGCCGAATACATTCTTGCATATGGTGATGGTCAAGTGCAAACGACAAATAAAGACCGCGGTGTAGATGAATTTCCAATAAAGCTGTAGGAAGTGCTGAAATTATCAACTTATACTTCCACGTATGAGTCTTGCAAGTAGCAACTTTCACTGGGCCAAATGTACCCAACTGAAAACGTCATGCTAGATAATGCGATTGTTGATCATGTGTGTGGTCCTCGTATGAAATAACGCTTCCGTCTCGGTTTCAATACATGAAGACTGCCGAGTCCAAATCCAAGGTGACAAGAGCACTGGAAGTGAGGATGGATGGATGGATGGATGGATGGATGGATGGATGGATGGATGGATGGATGGATGGATGGTTGGATAGATTGATTGATGGATGTATGGATGGATGGATGGATGGTAGGATGGGTGGATGGATGGATGGATGGATGGATGGATGGATGGATGGATTGATGGATGAATTGAAGGATGGATGGATTGGTGGATGGATGGATGGAGTTTAAGGACCTATCAGCCGTGTATGCTATATAAGGACACAACATTAATGAAAAAACGTAAGTCACCCAGATAAAAATGTTGACATTAAAGATTACCTCAAGAGAGGTAAACGGAGAAATATCGGAAAACAAGGTGAGGAATAAGAATTTGAGATATGGGACCCCTCGCGACAGAGACTCAGCTCCTCGGTGTGAAATATCGGCGCGCGCAGAACATGTCTAGGAGGTCATCTCCTTCGATTTTGATATTTCTCATTCATCCGAGCTCCATGTCCATTCTTTCATGCTATACTCAGTCGCTTTTACAGAAACAAACGTTGAATCATGCTTATTTACACCATTTCAACACACACCTAGCAGATGACGGAGAATATTATTCCATTATTTATGAACGTTTTTATGAAAAAATGAATTTATTGGGTGCTATAGTGTTTAGTCAATCATATTTCATGCCATTTTTCATCTGATTTTGTTTTGGTACTGTTAAAAAGTGTGTTATCTCTACAGTTAGACCGCATGTACAACTCAATTCTGCCAGAGGGTCAGAGTGTCTCACATTGTGGTGAGGGTCACAGGTGTGTTTGTGTCTGTATTTTCTGTTATATATGAGTGTGTGAGTGTGTGTGTGTGTGTGTGTGTGTGTGTGTGCGTGCAAACGTGCGCGCGCGCATGTGTGGATGTGTATTAATGTGCTAGTGAGCATGCGTTGGTGTGCTCGTGAGTGTAAATGTGTCCATAAGGGTAATCAAAGCGAAGGGGTCACATATGGTAGGGTAAGCGGTGGAGAACGGGAAAGGTACACACCAGAAACCAAGACGTCAAACCACTGTAGAGGTCATAACAGCACGACCAAATTCTAGACAAGAGATTAAAATGCCAAGGGGTCAAAACTCTCTATGTCACCGGACGGCTGTCACAGCCGTCTGCCACGTGGATGCTGTCGCTCCACAAACTTCACACCCTGAATGTGCCCAGCTTCGGCCTGCATTGCCTGAGGGAAGACTCATGTTAAAAAAGAGGGCTGGGCTGGGGGTGGGGGATTACAGTTGAGGGGATTATGGGGGTCAAGGGGGAAGAAGAGTGTTGGGCATGGAGTTTTGCGGGGGGCGAGACTGCCAGAGGTTTCCTGATTACCTCAGGAAAAAATCTACATGCACAATTTCTGTCCGCACTGGCACCGCTGACTTGCCCGAAAATCAATGGGCTGGCCCAGGTCTGTCTAGAGTCACCGCTCTTGCACCTAGAGAGTCTAGAGAGACAGAAGAGGAAGAGAGGGGTAAGGGGGAGAGAGCCTATAAAAAAGAGAGAGAGAGCGTGGAGAGGGTTTGCAGGTTGAGGGCCAGGGAAGTGAAATAATGGACAAAGAATACAAGGGAAGAAGAGTTCGGGAAGGAGGTGAGAGAGTGAAAGGCTGGAAGAGTAAGTAATAAGATACGGATAATTGAAACGTGTGTGTGTGTGTGTGTGTGTGTGTGTGTGTGTGTGTGTGTGTGTGTGTGTGTGTGTGTGTGTGTATGTGTGTGTGTGTGTGTGTTGGGAGTGATGGGAAGCGGCTGAGGCTGGGGGAGGGGTCTGAAAGAGTAAGTTAAAAAGTAAAGATGATTAAATGGCTGGGGGTGAGGGTGGGGAGTAGAGAGGGGATGGAGGCGGTGAAGGCTGGGGGAGGGATCTGTAAAAGTAAGTGGAAAGGTAAAGATGATTGAAAGCAGAGGGGGGGTAGGGGGGAGTGCGGGGTAGGGGGGAGTGGGGGGGGGGGGCGATTGAGGCTGGGGAAAGGATCTAAAAGAACCAGGGAATAGGTGGAAAAGGCAACTGGACCAAATGGAGGAGAAATTGAAAGACGGAGCTAAGTTTCAGGACGTGAGTAATAGATGAGGATAGAAGGAGTGAGAATGATAGCAGACGAAATGGATTCTAAAAATGTTTGTGGAATGGAGAGAGTGAGAGTGGAGGTGCGGAAATGGTGGGGAGGGGATGAGAGGATGTGGCAACCAATGAGACAGATGGGAAGGCTAGCAGAGTACGAGGACTGAGTGAGAGACTAAAAAAGAGGAGGAAATCGGGTGCCATAGGGTGGACAGTGTCAGAGGACATGCGGTAGACTCGAGCAAAAAAGGACAGGAAGAGTTGGGGAGGAAATGGAGGTCGCGACAGTGGAAAAGAAAAAAAGGCAGCTGAACTGATAGAAGGCCAAGCAGGGCGGTTCAAAATTGTCGGGAGAAAAACAACGGAGGAGCAGGAGAGAAATTGAGGAGAGAAACGGGGAAGAAAAATGGAGGAGAAAATGGGAAAGCAAGAGGGCATAATTTTTCGGGGGGACATGTAATACTGTATCCACGAAGTAGCTTGACGTTGTCGCTACAAAAAGAAAGGAAAAGATTATATTGTCTTCTTGGGCAGTTTTTCAGACAGCTCTGATCCCAGACCGTTCGTACTTTACCATAATACCCACCATGCCTGCTAATGAGTCCTTACGTGGCACCCAGCAGCTGACGTTCAGTTAGAATGCATGGGCGGTCAGGTGTTTTCATCGTCTCTTCAACTGGTAGGTATTCATTTCACTCCTAAGTTGACTCGCGTCCAAATTATGAGCTAGCTGTTCCACAATTGCGCTACTGCCCTCACAGGCACACGGTCTACTCCTGGACGAGCAACGACAATGCGAACAAAGCCACAAATCGAAGATTGCAGTTTTTTAATATCATTGCAGCGTAGAGTAATATTATTTAACATTATCTGTGAGGCGATTGCAAAGCGCATGTTTTCAACGTCGGGCTTGCCATGACAAGAACTTTAATACCGCTTGAAGATAGAGAAGAGATGATTACTTTTTATAGAAGATATATTCTTGGATAGAGTTAAACTGAAAATAAACTGTAGATCGAGGAGGTGACGTTTGTATGTAAAAACAGGAAAGTGACTGTGTGTGACTAGATAAAGAGACATACGAAATGAAACTGGTTGGCTACGGTTGAAATCACAGACTGTGTAAAGGTAGGCAGAAAACTGCGTACAAGGGAATGTGACAAC
>JAWQFJ010010488.1:65000-80000 GCA_034096865.1 Theodoxus fluviatilis
GGTGGTGATGGTGGTGGTGATGGTGTTGGTGATATGGGGGGGGGGTGTTGGGGTGGTGATGGTGGCGGTAATGGTGGTGGTGGTGGTTTTGGTGGTGGTGCCGGTGACAGTAGTGGTGGTGATTGTGATGGTAGAGATGGTGGTAGTGGTAATAGAGGAGCAGGTGGTGCCGTTGACGTTAGTGGTGTGATGATGGTGATTGTAGTGGATCTGGTGGTGGTGGATATGGTGGTGGTGTGATGGTGGTGATTGTAGTGGATCTGGTGGTGGTGGATATGGTGGTGGTGTGATGGTGGTGATTGTAGTGGATCTGCTGGTGGTGGATGTGGTCGTGGTGGATGTGGTGGTGGTGTGATGGCTGTGAGAGACTGGGAGACATGGTTGTGGTCGTCATAGTGTCAGTGACAAAGGTGATGAGTGGATTTTGTTGGCGTGGAGGTGGTGATAGTACAGCTGTGATTGTGGTAGTAATGGCAATAATGGTAGAAGTGGTATTGGTGGCGGGAACAGCGGTGGTGTTAAGTGAATCCTCTTTTGGGATCAATGTGATGCTCGTGGTGAAACAGGAAACGCTAATGTGGCGAAGTTCATGGCTGTTGTAATGGGGCATACCTTCCAGCATACAGCATGAATGCGTTTCCAGCAGTGCATGAGCGCATGTCTGCATGTATTCTTACAGTGGTGTTCATACTGTTGTCTGTAAGGAGAAGAAAAGCGAAGAGTTACAGAGGTTGTGTTGAATGGCTTTCACTAAAACGACTCTCCTTGCTGTACTGTAGAGTGCTTGAGTTCGAGGTCTTAGATTAAGCCCAAAAAATAATCGTCTATCAAAAGGTCAGGCTGTCGACCTGATTTTTGCCCACGGCATTTACTGCATTGAACTTACCCGAAATCTACTTTAGTCGTGATAGACGGCGTATATAACTAGATTTTCATGAACACTCCAGGCCCACAAATGGATTGGTAATGGCGTGCACTGGCGTCAGCGCTTACTCGAAAGAGGCGGTGGAGCGACGAGGTTTTAGTCATGGTGGCTGAACATTTTTGACTAATGAAAAAGTTTGCAGTTATGGAGCTTTTTCCCGGAAAGACTTCCATTTGTCACCAAGCCTCACTGCCTGGATAAGTTGATCCATCTTGTGGCAACCGTCCATCTTCTACAGCAAATAGGTTACGCTTCGGATTTATCATTCTTTTACCAAAAACCAATACGATTATAAGGCTACGAAAAGGAAGAGTATGGGACTTTTACGAAAAGGTGCGTTGTCAGATGGCATATTCATACCATGCAATATGGTTGGGAAGATACCCAACTATGTATTCTTGTAGATGACCTTGGACAGTTCTTGCACTGAATATGCGAGGAGTTTAGTGCCATCCAGGACTAGGATGTCTTCCCGAAGCGATATTTCCGGAACATTGGGCTCTGAGCCAAAGGCACAGTCCCAGGTTGATCAAGGCGTGCTATTTGCTGTAGGGAATTGGACCACGACCAACGTGTAGACCATGCTGGAATAGAACAGAAATTTCGCCGAGAGTCTTCACGAGACTCTGAATAGCTTATAGCATCCTCTCATTTGCCGACTGGTTGACCAGTAAGCATAACAGCGACTTATGATGTCGACGGGCTCTTATTTATCCGTTTTTCAACAAAATGAGCATCTTTCTCTGTCTAGTTATAGAAAAAAACAAGATACGAAATATGTAGATGTCGTACGTTCTCTCCCTGATTGCATCAGTCTCCCTCTACAGGACGAAAGTGATCGCTTCCTGCCATGGCATATCACGTAGTACAACAATTACACTTTCTTTATCTCACTCTCTCTCTCTCTCTCTCTCTCTCTCTCTCTGTCTGTCTCTCTGTCTCTCTGCCTCTCTGCCTCTCTGTCTCTCTGCCTCTCTCTCTCTCTCTTCTTTCTCTCTCTCTCTCTCTCTCTCTCTCTCTCTCTCTCTCTCTCTCTCTCTCTCTCTCTCTCTCTCTCTCTCTCTCTCTCTCTGTCTCTCTGTCTCTCTCCTTTCTATCAGCAGTAACCCAACCAACTTATACATGTAATTTAGTATTTGTTTAATTTGGCCAACGTATCAAACAGTTTTGACTCAGTAATCGACCTTTCGATGTAGTCTTAATTGCAGCAAACAATGTTTTCAGTCAGTCCTCTAATCAGCACTATCTACAAATCTAACTAGACCGAACAGTGATACACATCGCTGAAGCGATTTTGGCGTTGCCTACCTTAGGTGAAAGCCCTTGAAAAGCTCCATGTTGTTATTTTCGTTCTCTGATATCAGTGCTGCGTTAAAAAAAACGCTCAAGGTACGCAAGGTTTCGAAAGTTTGTAGAATGTCTGGATGGAGCACATTCTTACTTGGCACCTGCTTATGGAGAGACAACAGCATCTGTCGTCTGAAAACCATCAACCCTATTGACGTCAACACATTTACCACGTGACACTATCAACAGCCATCCTCACTGCCAAGTAGTCAATCAGCGTGAATACGACATAATTGCAATGGGAACATTTAGGGTCATCATCACCACATAAACTCTCATTTCCGCAATTACCGCAATTACGTCCATAGCTGCAGAGTGAATAGCGAACGTTAGAAGCCCCTGCTGCGAAAATCGTCGTGCACACTATCGACATCAGGTTTCTTTCCTCCATCAATCTTCTCATGACAGAGACCGTCATGCATGACCGCTGCATACAAAGCATATTTTTTTGGCAGTGCTGGCCTAGAGGGCCACATTGACTCCACACAAGTCGATGTTGTCATGGCACTTTACAGAATTCGCAGCAAGGGGTTCCACGCTTAGGTCTCTTATCATCGCTGCTATCACTTCATCGCCGCTACCACATCCATTCCGCTGCCGTTATCTCCGACTTGCATCGTCTGCACCCTCACTGTCACATCCTTGGTCACATCACCAGGTTCAAGATGACTTCCTGATTCTCACTGTGGGACGTGGCATATCTGCCGCGGTTTGGCTGCCGGCAGAGACATTGGGGGCAACGGCCCGAAGGGATGGAGTGCAGGGGAACAGGGGGGAAGAATGAGTGTGCGAGAAAAGAATGGGGTTCCATGCCGCCCCACTGGCACGCTGCCAGGTTGACTCTCACTCGGACCTCTGGCTGCTCTCCAGAAGTCTCCAGGAGGCTGCGGGAGGCCGTGGAGGCTCCATCAATAGCCCAGAAATGGGCTCCTGAGCCGCCACTGCTGCACGTCAGCCACGAGATGCGCGTCGATAGCGGCCACGCCTGCCAGCGCTGACGTAAGATGCAGTCACCCACTTCCCCACGGTCCTTCCTCCCTTCCGTCCTTCATAGTTCCTCAGACACCACCCCACGCCACCCCCACCTCCACCCCCTCTCTCTTCCAACAGGTTTTCTTTTACCACAACTACAACAACCTCCAACGCCAACACTTCGACCACCCCATACCCTCACCACCACCACCACCGGCATACCTGATCTTCCCTTCTCCTTCTTTCTCCTGTAATTCCATCTGAAGGACCCTCTCCACCCCACTCCACCCCTCGTGTCATCCGGTTCGAAGGGGCCACTCCCATTAGCGTCGTCATAACTTTGCCTACTTTTGCTGTGGCGCTCTGAGGTACGACCAGTCTTCCCTGAACATGACGAGGGCTGAGGATGCCCCAGGCGTGATTCTCGATTCTGATCTTGTCTTGATACGGGAGGCAGCTTCCTTGGGGTCTTTACCCTGTATTATTAATTAATCTTGCAGGGATGAGGATTTCCAAGTCAAGCAGAAAATAGCTGGTCCGTCGTTTTGGGCTCCATATCAGGAACTTATGCAATCTTTAGAGAGACCGTACTGGTATGCTCTTTACAAAGATGGTAGAAGGCCAATACTGACCCTGGTCAAGAGCTACCTTTCTATCCTCTACCGACCTTTCTCAAAAGTTGTACAAGCACATGTCCGTGACGATGAGAATCATCTAGCGGAGATCATCATTACATAGATATTACGCTGTCACACCATTAACTTTTCGGGGAAACACAGAAACCAATTGCTGTCTTTTCTATTTGAGGCTTCCTTGATTCTGCTCTCCATTTTTTCCTGCACGCTTACTCTTCAGCTCTTTCTTTCCCCATTCCCTTCTCCTTGCGTTCCTTGCAATCCTTTTTCCTTCAGCCATTCTATCCTCCAAGTCAAACACGCGCTTTCCCCTTTATGCATAAGAATCAATGTACTGCTTCAGTACTTTGTATGTTCAAACTGATAATGTCTTGCGCCTCCTTTGTTTTCGCCAGGGTAAAGAAACATGAAAGGTTTTATGCAGCGACTCATTACCCATGTCTGAGTCTCAACCCGCTTTACACTTTACCGCCCGATCACTGTGCAGCTTGATCAGTTCTTTACTGTTTCCTCACAAAAACGTAAAGACAGACATTTAAAACGCACACAGTCGGTCATTGTCAATACTAGCTGATTCTATGGCGCATCTGTGCGTGATCAGTGAATGTTTAGTTACGTGTCTTTCCCTCCTTTTGTCAGATCATTTTCAAAAAGTGCCACCGTCTAATGATCCATGACGAAATCACTACTTGTCAAGCGAGGGAGTATATGCAGATTCTCACAAACACCGCCATGTCTTTCTCTCGTAATGGTAGACTCATCATATTAGAACACAACAACAACAACAACCACCAAAACCTTGCTTAATTAAAATCAAACTCAGTCGTAATAATTTTCCCGACAAAATATTTATTCATGAAGAATGTTTATAAGATCTCGAGCGATGAATAATTCACTGACAGTATCAAATGCAATTATCTCACAATGCATACCTTTGACAGAAATCCCACTGTGCTTTGGTACTCTCTGCTCACACTACACCATCAATCTGAAACATGTACTTTTTGTGTCTAGAAACTGTAACAAGGCGTCTTTTTCGAAACTAATCAAGCCGAGTTCACAGCTTCATGCATTTCAGCTCTTTGATTCAGCTCACACGTGGGGTAAGCTGTGGTGGTTTCTCTCCCCTTACACTGTGCTCCCTCTGTCCCTCTCCAACCAACCTACCCGTATCCACGTCCCAGTCGTGCTGATTGCGAGTAGCGAAACCAGTCGTTCGGAAAGCCACTGTTATTGGCAACGTCTTCGGTGCTGATCCAATTAGGCACAGCAGTGGTGCACCTCGAAGGCAACCTCTTCTGCCAGACAAGCAAACGGGCGGTGAAAGACGGGCAGACGGGGAAGGGACGAACAGGAATCGATGGGAGAGAAATGAGGAGAGATGGGAGAAGACACCGGGCTGGCGGTCACTTCCTGTCTCTGGGGGGCCTCGGTCGAGTGACCAGCTCCAGCCAGTCAGAATAAGGCCCCAGAACCTCCCTGAGAAGAGAGAAGATATGCTACCCCCCCCCCCCCCCCCAGCCCCCCCCCCCTCCGCCTTTTCTCCCGTTTATGAGGCCATTAAGCTGTCGAAAACTTTCGCACGCTCCCACAGTGACGACCGTAAGGAACGTGGGCCACGGCAATTCCGGCACTTCCAAAATGGCCGACTTCAGCGCGGCTGCACCTTCCAGCGCGTTATGAGTCCTTTCCAGCTGAATGAGGACAGCGAGCTGTGTAAATGTGGTGCCTTTACATATGGGAATGAAAACACTCTCTCACGGTTTTCGTCGGAAAAGTGTTGCTTTTAGGTTTAAGTACGCAAGGCACGAGATCTTATTCGCGCATCAGCGTTTTCGATGTTATGCTTTGTAGTTGTGAGTTGTAGAGTCTGTTGACTCACCGATTGAGTCCAACCTGTGAAACATCTTGCCATGCTTTTTTTCCTCATTTTTTTTCTATGCCTGTTTGAAATTACTTGACATAGAATACCAGGCGGTAGTCTTTTTTCAGTCATGCAGTTGTAGAATCTTACCACTCAAGCAAATAGCAGAGACAGTGAAAGAATCATATGATGGTCAATGTGCAAAGCTACATTACACTGGAGAACCTTTGACCGAGAGATAAGGAAAGCTTGAGCTGATCTGAGAATCGCCATCTCCCCAAAAGACATTCTACCGTTCATGACATGGCTTGCATAGAACTACAATGGAGAACACGTAGGTCGTAACCGAGATTGCATTGGAGTGGGAATGGTCTCTATTGTTAAAAAATTAATAAATGAACCGACATAGGTAAATGATCTAGATTCTTGGCGCTGGATTCATATTCTGGGAGAACAATCCTCGCCAGTTACTGAATCTGGGGCATGATTGGCAATCAAGTTTACGAGGAGGCTGAGCCTCGTTTCATCGTTTCCACGGAGGAAAGGACAACATTTATATTGTATCATCGTTACCACAAGTTTCACATGCTACGCAGCCTGTATTTACGACGTATTGTTGGCGGTAAGCTCTCTCTCTCTCTCTCTCTCTCTCTCTCTCTCTCTCTTGCGCTCTCTCTCTCTCTTTCTTTCAATCTCGCTGTCTCTCTGTCTGTCTCTCTGGCTGGCTGTCTGTCTCTCTTTCTCTCTCTCTCTCTCTCTCTCTTTCTCTTGCGCTCTCTCTCTCTCTCTCTCGCGCTCTCTCTCTCTCTTTCTCTCGCGCTCTCTCTCTCTCTTTCTCGTTTTCTCTCTCTCTATCTCTTGCTCTCTCTCTTTCTCTTTCTTTCTATCTCGCTGTCTCTCTGTCTGTCTCTCTGGCTGTCTGTCTGTCTGTCTGTCTGTCTCTCTCTCTCTCTCTCTCTCTCTCTCTCTCTCTCTCTCTCTCTCTGAACAGCTGAGCAGCGGCGCTGCATGCTAGTGCCATCGATCTAGGGCACCAGGATTTCTTGTTTCCTTCCACAACTTTTTCCTCGCTCTACAAGCCGCAGCACTGCGGGTTTCCGGCGTGGTTTTCTCTTGGGTTCTTTACGGCTGCTGCAGTCCCTTCCTTTCTACCGTCTCCTGCCTTTTGTTTCCCCCCTGCCCTCTGTGTCATTCTCCATCCTGACCTTTGTCTCCTCTTTCCGTCCCGATGGCTTTTCCCCCGCCTTCCATCCTTGACCCTGTCTCCTGGTTTCTCCAGAACATTCGTCTGCTGCAGCTCTCTTTATCATTGCACTTCCATCGCCTTCTCCCTCCATCGCCTTCTCCCTCCATCACCTTCCCCTTTCATCGCCTTTTCCCTCCATTGCCTTCTCCCTCCATCGCCTTCCTCCTCCATCACCTTCCCCCTTCATCGCCTTTTTGCTCCATCACCTTCTCCCTCCATCACCTTCTCCCTCCATCACATTTTCCCTTCATTGTCTTCCCCCTCCATCACCTCACCCTTCATCGTCTTCCCCCTCTATCGCCTTCCCCCTCCATCACCTTCCCCCTTCATCGTCTTCTCCCTCCATCGCCTTCTCCCTCCATCACCTTCCTCCTCCATCGCCTTCTCCCTCCATCCCCTTCCCCCTCCATCACCTTCCCCCTTCATCGTCTTCTCCCTCCATCACCTTCTCCCTCCATCGTTTTCCCCCTCCATCACCTTCCCCCTTCATCGTCTTCCCCCTCCATCACCTTCCCCCTTCATCGTCTTCCCCCTCCATCACCTTCCTTCTCCATCGCCTTCTCCCTCCATTGCCTTCCAACTCCATCACCTTCCTCCTCCATCGTCTTCTCCTCCATTGAAATTCCCCCTCCATCACCTTCCTCCTTCATCACCTTCCCCATCCATCACCTTCCCTCTCCACCACCTTCAACCTCCATCACCTTCTCCCTCCATCACCTTCTCCCTCCATCACCTTCCTTCTCCATCGCCTTCTCTCTCCATTGCCTTTTCCTTGTCCTTCTCCCTCCATCACCTTCCCCCTCCATCACCTTCCTACTCCATCACCTTCCCCCTCCATCACCTTCTCCCTCTATCACCTTCCTCCTCCATCGTCTTTTCCCTCCATCGCATTCCCCCTCCATCACCTTCCTCCTCCATCGCCTTTTCCCTTCATCGTCTTCTCCCTTCATCACCTTCTCCCTTCATCGTCTTCTCCCTCCATCGCCTTCTCCCTCCATCACCTTCTCCCTCCATCAGCTTCCTCCTCCATCACCTTCCCCCTCTATCACCTTCCTCCTCCATCGCCTTTTCCCTTCATCGTCTTCTCCCCCCATCGTCTTCTCCCTCCATCACCTTTTCCCTTCATCGTCTTCTCCCTCCATCGCCTTCTTCTTTCATCATCTTCCCTCTCCATCACCTTCCTCCCCCATCGTCTCCTCCCTCCATTTTCTTCCCCCTCCATCACCTTCCCCCTTCATCGTCTTCCTTCTCCATCCCCTTCCCCTTCATCGCCTTCCACCTCCATTGCCTTCTCCTTCTCCCTCCATCACCTTCTCCCTCCGTCACCTTCCTCCTCCATCGCCTTCTCCTCCCAGCGCCTTTTCTCTCCATTTCCCTTCATCGTCTTCTCCCTCCATCGCCTTCTCCCTCCATCACCTTCCCCCTCCATCGCCTCCTCCCTCCATCGTCTTCCCCCTCCATCACCTTCCTCCTCCATCGCCTTCTCCTCCCAGCGCCTTTTCTCTCCATCACCATTTCCCTTCATCGTCTTCTCCCTCCTTCGCCTTCTCCCTCCATCACCTTCCCCCTCTCCATCGCCTCCTCCCTCCATCGTCTTCCCCCTCCATCACCTTCCTCCTCCATCGCCTTCACCCTCCATCATCTTCTTCCTCCATCGCCTTCCCCCTCCATCGTCTTCCCCCTTCATCACCTTCCCTCTCCATCACCTTCCTTCTCCATCGCCTTCTCCCTCCATCACCTTCCCCCCTCCATCAACTTCCTCCTCCATCATCTTCCCCTCCATCGTCTTCCCCCTCCATCGTCTTTCCCCTCCATCATCTTCCTTCTCCATCGCCTTCCCCCTCCATCGTCTTCCCTCTCAATCGTCTTCCCTCTTTCATTGCGTACCCCCTCCATCGTCTTCCCCTTCCATCGCCTTCCCCCTCCATCGTCTTCCCCCTCCATCGTCTTCCCTCTCCATCGTCTTCCCCTCTTCCATCGCGTTCCCCCTCCATCGTCTTCCCCCTCCATTTTCTTCCCCTCAATGGTCTTCCTTCTCCATTGTCTTCCCCTCCATCGTCTTCCCCCTCCATCGTCTTCCCTCTCCATCGTCTTCCCCTCTTCCATCGCGTTCCCCCTCCATCGTCTTCCCCCTCCATTGTCTTCCCCTCCATCGTCTTCCCCCTCCATCGTCTTCCCTCTCCATCGTCTTCCCCTCTTCCATCGTCTTCCCTCTCCATCGTCTTCCCCTCTTCCATTACCTTCCCCCTCCATCACCTTCCTTCTCCATTGCCTTCCCACTCCATCACCTTGCCCCTCAACCACCTTCCCCCTCCACCAACTTGCCCCTCCACCACCTTCCCCTTCCATCGCCTTCCCCCCTCCATCGCATTCCCTCCGCCTTCGCCTTCCCCCTCCATCGCCTTCCCTCGCCTTCGCCTCCCCCCTCCACCACCTTCCCTCTCCACCACCTTCCCCCTCGTCCTCTTCTCTCGTCTTCCTCTCCTCCTACCTCCTTCCTATGTCAATCTGTCGCTCTTTGTTCATGTCTATATCTGTCTGCCTGCCTGCCTGCCTGCCTTCCTGTCTGCCTGCCTGCCTGCCTGCCTGCCTGCCTGCCTGCCTGTCTGTCTGTCTGTCTGTCTGCCTGCCTGCCTGCCTGCCTACCTGCCTGCTTCCTGTCTGCCTGCCTGCATGCCTGCCTGTCTGTCCATATATTTATATGTCTATCTATTTATCTTTCTTCTCTCCTCTCAATACACCGAACTCCCAAACAACGGCTTCCTCTCTCCTTCTACTTTCCTTCATCCGTGCCTGCGGAGACTTTGTTGCCAATGTTCTGAGTGACCTGCTGGCTTTCTGGAAAGGCGTCCTCGGTTCTGGTTTGTCGTGCCTGTCCTGCGGGAACGTCGGTCGAGCCAACAGAACTCTTCTGTCTCATCTTCCCGGTACTCTACCAAGCCTTCCCGCCTATCCCATCCGCCCACCCACCCTACAGCCCACACACCCTCCTCCTTCTGCTCCAAAACTTTACGTCTTCTTCCATCGTCCCTGCAGTAACTTCCGTCTCCCGCCTGACTCTTCATCATCCCGTCCGAGACGGTCCATTCCCCCGGCGCCTCTCCATTCCACTCGTGTCGAGTTCGCGACATCGCGTCCAGGTCCGTCGATACTCAGTCTTGATGCTTCATCTTGATACTTTATCGCCAGCCCTTCAAACCCTTACTCACGAGTACCCCACCCAACCCCATCCCACCCCCATTTACTGTTCCACTATTCCCTACCCCACGTACCTACCTCCACGTATCCTCTTTGTCCTCGTGCTTTCATGTATGCTTGCGTAATTTCCTACCAAAATGAGGCTTTTGTGTGAGAATGTTTTGCAACGAGAACATGTTGGAGTCTTTGCCAATATTGTAGAGTGGATTCCAAGTCGAAAGGAATGAACCAATTACAACGATAGCTACGAACTCACAATTAACCCGGTTACAATTCCTCATCAACTGTACCTTTAAATCATTGTTACCTTCCAACAGTTTTTTTAGAATCTGATATCTTGCATGGTTATCTAGTATCACTACCGTCGTGACCGACTATTTTCCACACCCATCAACGCATTAACTTCCTTTCGAATAAGTCAATCCATCTCTAATCCTTTTCCCCGTGCTGTTTGTACGCGTGTATCGTTTCCCATTGTAGTCATAGTTACAGTCTAACACACTACCCGAGTTTTTTAAAATCAAATTATCGATCTTCTTGGAACACATTCACGCAAATCACAGCAGCCCTGCATTGTGCCCGTAAATGACTGCCACATATTGCAACAAAGCTGAAGATAGATGTGTTGTCCGTGCCAGCGATGACACTATAAACGTCCACAAAATAACGACACACGTTTACTGGGTCTGTATTATTTGGCTGACGGGCAGGCACTAAATTGTGTTTATAGCTGCAATGCCATCCAAACAGAGACAACAAAATGTTTACTGGTTTTCGTTGTCAGAAACCCTGACAATTTTCCCTATATCACCTCGCTAGACCGGGTGATTTGTCAAACGACGAATACATGATAATGACCCATCTCGGAGCAAACTCTCACATGCTCTATCACACGGCTTTCCTCAAATAATACCACTTGAAGTTGAGGTGGACCTCTCCTACCCTATCGTTCAGCTCTTCTAAGCTATCCAGTGGGCTTACATAAACTTCCTAATACTTGGTTAGCGGTCCAGAATCGTCCCGAGGCCGACGGTTTCGTAGCCATAATCGACCTGCTTTGCACACTCGTTAGAGATCTGTTTCGCTTTCTCGGGCGCCGACGGCGGTGATCGAGGTCCTTGTTTTCGTTTCGACGTTGGCTGGCGTCGTCCATAACACCACGTCAAGAGAACGACGTCTGGCCCTCTTGCCCATTGACCCCCCAAGACATTTGGGCGTGGGTGGAGTAGGTGGGGGTCCAAAGTGCACCAGAGCCCCACCACGTTGCAATTTCGGTGCTTCTGATCAATCATCTACTTAGGTTTTCTGCCACGATGGAAATATCTAGAGTTTGTAGACATAAGGAAATCATTCAGCAGTAAGTATAGATGTCCTGCCCTGACTGCCGCCGTAAAAAAAACTCCCATTGACCACTGTGATCCGGGAGGGTTGCTTCGTGAGAAGAAGGGGAGGGTCTGGCCAACGCTTTTGGAATGGGCACACCGAACCACAACCGCACGTCTTCTTGTGACGGTCAGCCACCCCCTACGCATGAAAAAGCCATTTGGAAGGCCCCCTCTCCTGAGGTGTTTTCTCCATCAAGTAACTAAACAGGGCTCCGATTGCCGTCTAAGAGCTATCCTATTCGCATCGCGGCGCTCGTGCTGACGAAGTAATCGTCGGCCACCGGAATCCCGGTGTGGAATCTGGCACTGCAGCCAGGGACTGGCTTTGGCAACAGGCAAAGGAAGGATCCCCTCTCTGCTTCAGCGGGCGCCGGATCGCCATCGGCGGCGCAGCCTGTTTGTCCATTTTCTCTGGTGGTCGATAGCGTCATATCCTGCGTTTGGGGAAGTAATGTAGGGTGCAGCGCCTATCAGTCGACATGGAGGACCCCAGTCGCTCTTCTCACGCTCATCCTCCTGCACAGACGTTTCCTCCCGACACTCAGACAAATCGCTTATTCCTGGACGGTGGAGATGAATGGAAGCAATATGCGCCGGCCTCCACCACAGCTTTTGAACTCCACGGCAGGGCTGGCCTCGTCCCTTTTCGGGCGGATCACGCAGCCCATGGGCAAGCTGGGCTCAGGCACATGATAGGCTTAGTTCCCCGAGGGTCCCGTCAAGAGGGGATACTTCACATCCGTCGTCTTTGCCCTGTAGTTCCCCCTTATTTGTTCTGTCTTCCTTCCCTTCCTCATCTCACACCACCTCCTCCCCACACCACCAAAACACCCAATTCCCACCCACCCCATTCACCCCCATCGGGATCACCTGCCAGGATCTACCCTCTCTCACCCCTGTCTGTCTCCATGTCTGATGCCTCTCGTGACGTTCCAGCGTAGAAGAAGACTTTAGAGTAAAGAGGAAATGGAGGAATGCGCTTCATAGCATTGCATTGCCCTAGTTCCTGCTTTGCATTTTATCAATACAGGTAACTGCAGGGTTGCTGGTGCTGCTGGTGCTGAAAAGGTTTATGATGGATTATTTCATGAAGGAAGCATGTTGATGATTATAACAAATACAGCTGTAGATAGCACCTATTGAAGGAAATGATCGGTTCTTGTTGTTTGAGACAATGACAACAAATGTACTGCATGGCGAAACAAGTTCACCAAAACACCTGTGGCTAACGGGAACAGAATGAAGTTCTTTCAATGAAAATCAACAAACCTGAACAAATCACGCTAATGATGAAACTGTTGAGCACATTCACCAGGACTGCAAAAATCACCACACAATAAGAGAAGAGTAACGCCAACAACCAGTAGCTGTTTCCGAAAATCTGTATGGTCCGCTGGACCAACTACGCAGGACAGCACACTTCATTGCAAAAACTGGTCTCCAAGTGTAACAGAATTCAAAGAGAAGAAGATGAAACATCGGGCATCTACAAAGGAACCCTTCCCCTGTGTCAAGACGTCCAACACACAAGGTATGCAAATTCAGACACTCGAGCCTGTATTGAGGCAATCCTATTGAATGGTATGGGTGGGCGGAAGAAGGACTGAGATGATAAGATTCAGATGAAGGCGCAGATCTGTGGAACTCTTGGGAAGCCCGGGGGTCGGCTTGCCAGGAACAATGCCAATACTTTGCACTGGAGCTCCCAGGAGAGTTGGCAATGAAGACACTATTCCTGACACTGACGGCGCCAATGGCCGTAACCATCCTGGTCACCGCACCTGCTTCTGACAGTGATGCGGCCCATTTCGCAATGCGCATATTCACGTGATTTATTTGGGCTTTTTTGTGACTTTGATGAGTTTAGAAGAAAATTGATTTCAATCAAACTAGTTTCTAAAATGATGTTAACGGGAAATGTGGTTCAGTCGCAGCTCATCGACCTAACCAAGTGACACACTTCATTGCAATCGCGATAATGGCGAGGTCGTGGAATATCTTTTTTCTGTATGAAGTTTCAGTGGTGCCCTATGACGAAAGAGCTAAAAAGGTCTGAGCAATGCAGAAAACAATTTCTGTTCATCATTTTGATATCGGATCTCTCCAATGGATTGAAAGCATCGATTCTTTGAACGAGTACCACAAGTTCTAACCCATCGATTTTCAGGCGAATAAGATCACTGTCATATTTGTAAATTTCATCTTTTCGTTTCATCGTCCAATGCAAAACAATGTCTTGCCGGAACAATAGACATGGATCGTTAGACAAAATACTAAAGAAATGATAAATAGCCCTGTTTGTATGTACCGTTTCACTGTTTCACCAATTCAGCCCAGCTCGGTCCAAAAGTCCAGTTGTTGTTGCGTCAAAGACGATGTTAACAATCTCTCATTGTTCAAGCAAAGACGACAACTTAGAAGTGATATTCATGTGATTGTGCGATGCACTCAGTCCAAAGTCAGTAAACATCTCAAATAAACAACATCAATAAATTGCCCTCTTGCCCTCGCGAGGAAGAAAACTGCATTAGAGGCATTGCGGTTCGAAAAGCAGTGGCCTCAAACTGCTCCAGTCTGACTTCTTGGCATCATGCCGAAGATAACATTCCAGTTATTGCATTTACGCCGGATATGGACGTTCAGACCTCGGAGTATGCACTTGAAAAATGGCTTCATGGGGAGTTCTATACTTGCTTGAGTTGAACAGATTCGTGAAGGCCGAGGGGACAAGGTTGGGCTGGTCATCTCGTCTGGAATTGCCAGGGGGTAATTACACCTTTCAATATGGCACGCGATGCCTCTATTTTAGTACAATGATAAGGTGATTTCCAAAGAAAAAAAAATCACGAAAACCGTGGCGCCAGTGTGTCCTCCCCTTTAAAAAACATCTTTGCGCTGATACATTCAGGCTCCATTTTTTCCGAGATCCCGGCGTGAGTGACTAAATATTGCCAGACACCCTAGAGATAGGCTTTCGTGGGAGAAAAATATTTCCAGGGTATTTTTGTGTCCAATCCGCACCCCTTGCTTCACGGCACTTCCTTCACAGCTGTTTGTCCCCTGTAGTTATTGCTTCCCCGCCTTATCTTATTGGCTGTGTTCCTTTCCTCTGGAAGGAACCATATTATTAACATCGTTGCAATTACTGCAGCTGTTTTTGTCTGCTTGCTTTCATGTGTATTCTCGTTACATATCACCTCGCTTTGATTAGGGCCGAACAGGCACACTATACACACGGGAAGAAAGATACTTACACTTGCTCTGCAAATGCACGCGCGCATGCATGCGTATGAGCATGAGTATTAAAACGCTTATACACGCATGTATCATCATCATCATCATCGTCATCAACATGGCTTTGCTTCGTTTACGAAAATCTGGAAGGTCATGGTTCACGTCCTTTACAGGCCCGCTCATGACTTAGAAGT
>JAWQFJ010010488.1:85000-92500 GCA_034096865.1 Theodoxus fluviatilis
TTTGTGTGTGTGTGTGTGTGTGTGTGTGTGTGTGTGTGTGTGTGTGTTTGTATGTGTGTGAGCGTGAACATCAGTGCGCGCGTGATTGTGCGCGCGTGCTTGTGCGTGTGTGCGTGTGTGTCTGTGTGTGTGTGTGTGCTTGTGTGTATGAATGTGCCTGCGCAGTCATGCGTGTGTGTCTCTGTGTGTGTGCGGAAGCTGTGAGGAAGCTGGTGACGGGGTCACCCTCACGATAGTCCTTACAACCTCTACAGTAGTGACCCCGAGAACGTCGCACACTGGGAATGATCGAGTGGGGCGCACAAGGCTTGAGGTGTGAGCATCTGCGATCCCCGACCAGACTGCAACAAGGGGAATCACAGCCCAATCCCTTGTAGTCATATACAGGGGATTCCGTCCGTCAGACACCTGGGGTGCAGGCCTATGGGAAACTATTCCAACGACAATTTAAGTCATTTTGAA
The DNA here is from genome assembly GCA_034096865.1 of Theodoxus fluviatilis. Taxonomy (NCBI): domain Eukaryota; kingdom Metazoa; phylum Mollusca; class Gastropoda; order Cycloneritida; family Neritidae; genus Theodoxus; species Theodoxus fluviatilis. The sequence continues at coordinate 85,463 of JAWQFJ010010488.1, forward strand.
TTCGCCTCAGCTCCGGATGGCTTTGTCTGATTTTCGGCGAGAAGAGAGTAAAACCACACCGGTTATTAATAAAAAATGTTACAAATAATCCCGACATTGTACACACCATAGACGACTACATCAACAAATAAATTTAAAGAGAATGGCATTTTTGTGTTGTTTCGCGAGGAGTGTGTAATGCACACTTTGGTCAACACCAGGAGTATATTTCAAGGGATCTAAGTGATAGGAGGCCTCTTTTGATGCATGGGTGTTGTAACAGTTGTAGTTAGGAAGGGACACACGTATGTAAAAATGTCCACGACTCCATACATTGACATGGAGATTGATTCAAATTTCTTCAGACTTCCCATTATTCAGAAAAGTTTATCATATTCTTAAGCTCTAATCAGTAAGAAACATCTTTAGATATATGTGTTGTAACAATCACTTGTCATTACTGACACAGAGGCTGGTTCAAATTTCTTCGAACATCATCTCATCTGGAAAGATCAGTCATACTTCTGAGCACGTTCGGTATAGTCCAGTCAACATTAATGCGCGTCGTTATTCTGGAACGTGCAGTTCTGAGATGCTGGACAGAAAACTGCCATGTGTTTCTCTCGGTAAAAGCGCATATGACCTCGATAAGGCGCCTGATTTGCAACCTTGACCTTTCATGACCTTCGGTAACCTTTGCCAACTGCGCGCATGGGTGGACTGATTTGTGGGTCGGTGGGGCAAGGAATGGTGGAGGTATATTGTTGGAAAACCTATCCCCGAAGATTTCCGCGAGCCATCATTTCCCAAGGGTGTCATTCAAAGAAAATTGGAGCTGTGGCCAGGATCGCTACACAAATGAAGAGATGTAATTCGAGGATGACCATGAATGAAAATGCGATCGTCCCTCCTTAGGGTCTGTACAAGGGTTGGTGTCGGCCGAAAATAAAAGGACGGAGTCATTGGAATGGTTTTATGTGATGGTCTCTGCATTTTGAAAGCTTCGGAAAACCTGTCCCTCCATAAAGTGCATTTATTGCAACGTGACTTGCCTAACCATGCTCACAGTCTTCACGTCCACGGCACTGCTGCATGTTTACACCGTGTGTTGATTAATAGTCGTTCGCTACTCTCGAAATCCCAAGGATGGTCATGTTGTAAAGGACATCCACATGGGTAATCCAGATCCTTCCTCTGGGGAGTAGGTAATCAATGGAGCAACCTCTTCTGAGACTGTGAATTCCCCGGTGGGCAGTAATGTGCGAAATCACCGAATAGCATAAATGAATCACGCTGACTGCATTTGAAACCTCCTCTTTTGAGCCGAATTCCAATAAGAATGGATCGATTCTTTCGGAATCGTCACTGTTTTCGTACTGTTGTCTTCCTATCTCGGGTCAACAAACTGATAGGAAGACATTCGCTAATGTCGACAAAGCATAACTTCCGATAACCACAGGATTCCCTTTAAAAAGGAAGGAGGACACAAGTCTTTTTGATTTCGAGCATGCTTTCTACGTCATCACACCCACAACAGCCATACGTAAAACGCTTCTTGGCGTTCATCGCCTTGCCCACACGCACGTTCTGCCCGTGGGTCACGGTGGCGGGGGTTGCCAGCGTTTGAAGGCTGGACGCTGAGAGATGCACGTTGGCGTTCCTATCCACCAGAGGCTCGGGGGGGGGGGGGGGGGCAACTTCCGGGACACGTCGAGGGTGCCACTATCGGCCACTATCGGTCAGCCACCATTGCGGTCACCTTGGTAACGGTGTTGTCTCTGGCATCGTGACGGGCACCGGTTTTCTTGAGCAGTCCCTCATTTCCCTCATCCCCCAACCCCCATTCCTTCCTCCCTTCTTCTCCCTTGTTTTCCGTTGGCCCTCCTCCCCTGTCTCCCTCCATCCCTCCCGCCCTCTTCCCCATTGCCCCCTGCAGGCCCTGGGGGCTTAGGCATGAGCGACCATCGATTCGGGGGTGGGGGGAGGGTAGAGGGGTGTAATTCAATTCCTTTACCCGCTGCTCGGGAGCCTATCCCCCCCCCCAACCCCCACCCCGTAGCCCTTACCTCACCTCACTTCACTTCACTAACATCTACTCCATCCACCTCCTTTGCCCCCCGCCCCCCTTCCTCTCTCGTTCTCTCTCTCTTTCTCTCTTTCTCTCTCTCTCTTTCTCTCTCTCTTCTCTTTCTCTCTCTCTTTCTCTCTCTCTCTCTTTCTCTCTCTCTTCTCTCTCTCTCTTTCTCTCTCTCTCTCTCTCTCTCTCTCTCTCTCTCTCTCTCTCTCTCTCTCCTTCTCTCCGCCGTCCCCTCTATCACAACCCCATCCTCTACCCCCCTACCCTGCACACTCCCTCGTGCCACCCCAGCACGGCACGGCTAGGCGGTACGTGGTCCAGGCCCGAGCCTCCTCTGTTTGACTTGACGTCGTCAATTTCCTTGTGACGTCACGCGCCTGCGCCCTGTAATTGGAAGATGGCGTGGCGGGTCTGGAAGGAACGCTTCTGTCGCCGCATCGCGCATGCGCCTTTGAGGCGGTGCAGGATGGCGATTTTACGCCGTGCCGCCAGGCCCATTTCGCCTCTTTTGCTGGAGAGCTCTTTACAACATCGGCCTGCGCATCTTTGAAGTTCCGGTCATGAGCAGAATACATGCGTAACATCCGCCCACAACCTAAAATGCAATGTTGTCCTTGTCGGATGGGGTTTTTCTGTTATGGAGATTTTTTACATCAAAGAATCTGTTTTTTTTCTCTGTGTAAACTAATGGTTTTTTTTAATTCTTTAATGTGAGCTGACTAAACGCGCTGCATACTTATGAAAGAACATGTTACAACGTCACTTTTTCTCAAAAGTTACAAGAACAGATTTTGAACTCTTTGGTCACCTTTTCGAAAAGTACATCTGCATTCTGAGCAATTGTTATGGAAGCAAAGCTGTTTTTGATTATGTGGATGTTATGAAAACTTTCTTGTGACTTCCTACCACAAAATAACCATCCTGAAACCTAAATCAATCGCATGCATTTTTATGTGACTGACTTGCTCTCTTCCAGGCTTTCAAATAGTCTTTGCAGATTTGTAGTGACGTAGCACTCACCCCCGTGACTGTCCGCCATCTTGAGAAGGGGCCAATACATTTGCAGAGCTCACACCTCTGCGGGAAACTATTACAGGCGATCATCTTCTACCCAGTCGCCAAGGTGACCGACTGTGACCACCGGAAGCCGGTAGCTGTTCAGCCAAGATGGCGGCTCTCTGACTTCCGGGCTGGCGGTGGGTGGGTGCTGGACCCTGTCTGGGAGCAGGATGCCTCTTTCCTTATGTATGAAAATCACTGGCACCATTCAGGCAGCCGCCGACGCTAAGTGTGCTTGGCTTGGTGCACTTCCTCTCGCAGCCTTGGATTGATCAGAGCTGATTGAATATGCCTGGCTCCCTCTTTTCATCTGGCCCGTGCCGTCGTTTGCCTCGAGGCGTCAATATTTTCCCTGCACAGCTGCTTTGAATTTGGGCGGATTGCTGAGCAGATGCAGTCATCTCTTCACGCCAGCTTGAGGAACAGCCAGTGGTCCGAGACGACCCGGTTGGAATTGGTGCCGCGGATGTAATTGGATTGGCCGGGAATATCCATAGCTCCATTTTTGATTTCGACTCGTTGCGCTCCCAGGGCGATACCAACAGTGGTGTTAGATTTGCCTAACTGTGCTCCTCGTGTTCGGACTATAGCTTTATTTGCTCTTGAATTTGTGTCAAATTTGTAATCGACAGTTCACACATCCCCCCCACCTCATGGAACAACTCGCTTTCGTGATCCGCAAATGACTTGATGCCACTGTCATTCTGACCGCAACTTTCTAATAGCTTTCTCAGGAATTCTTCACAGCTGGGAAATTGCGCTCCAAATAATCTTGACTCCCTTTTTTAGAGCAAAAATTGCTTAGATAAATTTTCAGTGGTCGATTTGTATGTAAGTAAGGCCATTGCCCGAGAATGGAAGGATATTGAGAGAGAGAGAGAGAGAGAGAGAGAGAGAGAGAGAGAGAGAGAGAGAGAGAGAGAGAGAGAGAGAGCGAACAAAAATTTTATTGCTGGGGCCTCCGGCCCATTGCAAGGTGTACATCATCAACAGTTTTAACAGCACCACAATGCACACCCGTCAATACATGTTGTAAGCACAAACGTCGGTGGGTCGAGAGATTGGTTTCACTGGGAATAATACATTAACTAATCGCTGAACACGAGCTGATTCATCTCAGATAAATCCCATACGTTTGTTCTTATCTTAAAAAAATAATGTAAAAATTTTGAAACATTTCGAACTGTCAGAATTTCCTCAGTTGTGGCGGGGAGAGAGAGAGAGGGAGAGAGAGAGAGGGAGAGAGAGAGAGAAAGAGAGAGAGAGAGAGAGAGAGAGAGAGAGAGAGAGAAAGAGAGAGAGAGTGAGAGAGAGAGAGCGAGAGAGAGAGAGATAGAGAGAGAGGGGGGGAGGGAGACAGAGAGACAGGAAGACAGACAGAGAGACGACAGGGAGACAGACAGATACAGGGAGACAGACAGAGAGACAGTGAGACAGACAGGGAGACAGGGAGACAGACAGAGAGACAGGGACCCAGACAGAGAGACAAAGAGACAGACAAAGAGACAGGGAGACAGACAGAGAGACAGGGAGACAGACAGGGAGACAGACAGAGAGACAGGGAGAGAGAGAGAGAGAGAGAGAGAGAGGGGGAGAGAGAGAGACAGGGAGACAGACAAAGAGACAGGGAGACAGACAGAGAGACAGGGAGACAGACAGAGAGACATACAGAGAGACAGGGAGAGAGAGAGAGAGAGAGAAGAGAGAGAGAAGAGAGAGAGAGAGAGATTTGGTCAAAGGGGGAAGAGTAAGGGAGAGAACATTATAACAAATTCTCGAATGTAATGAAATCCTGCCAGCATTCATCAGGGTAACGTCTTACTTTTGCACCAGCCCGTCAGACCCGACTGCTCGAGTGACAGCGAGGGACCGAAATGGACGAACAGGCTTGACAAGATGGCCGGCCATTCAGTCACCTCGGCTGCAGTCGAGATGACGAAGTGCTAATTTCTGATTGGCCCTTCAGGAAGACAGAGAATGGCCAATGAATGAATTAATCTCGCTGCCCTCACCCAGACATTGATCAGAACATCCCTACCGTGCAGGGTCATAGGTCGCCGATGGCCACTAGTTTCTGAGAGGAGCAGAGGAGAGGCAGGACTTGACGTGGACGACGTCATGCTGGCCATGCGAAATCAGGACAACCTGATAATAGCAAAGATGAACTAGTACGAACAAATAGTGGAGTTCCCTGCCGTTATGTTCCGTGCAGTGCTTAGACTTTGACTGTGCTTAGACTTTGAAAACGACTGATGTTCTTCAGCGACAAATGCTGAGTACGACTCAATACAATATACATTTGAAAGAGTCCTTTTTGTTAAAGTCTTTTTTTAAAGACTGGCTATAATCATGACAGTTGTGAGGGCATTCTCTAGACAATCCTTTGCTTAAATTAGCTAAGAAATTATATTTTAATAATATTCTGGCTTGTGGTAATTGGGAGTACTGCAGCCATTCATCGTAGGAGGGACTGATCTGTCTCAAAATAGTCACCATTCGCTTCCGAAGCCTGACTTCTCCTCTCATTAGCTGTTCTGTCTGTAGTTTTGCTGTAAGTGTATGACTTCCCGTTTTCAAACGAGGAGTCGAAGACTATGAGAAAATCGCCTCTAAGAAGTAAATGGGACATTTGTAATCAATGACATCCAAACCGCCCGCTACAGCCCCTTCCCGAGTAGGCATGTCTCACTATAAAAGGGTAGAACAGTCTTAATGTTGTGATGGAGGCGCTCTTCGCTACAAAGTCCTCAACAAAATGTGTCGCTTTTGTCCAGACGAGGCATTTTTCATACATCTTCAATGTACCACTTTGCGCAGGCCATCTCCTTTAGATTTTATCGTTTTGGATTTTCATTTACAACCATTGAACCAGACGTTTTGCGTACATGTTAAAAACAGTAAATATTTCTTCTCGAATAAGTATTATTACTAGTGCTGACCACATTATATCCGCTCAGGGGACAGGTTCGTGTGTCAAGAATGGTGCTTGTAATCAACAGCTAGTGGTCACGTGGATCCGCCATGCAGACGTTTCGATGGGTATCAAGCGAAGATGGAGGTGGCCTGTCTGATGGTGGCCTCTCAAAAACTGCAACAGAATATTCTTTTACACGTTTTACGCATCTGTCGTCGTCATTGTCGTCGTTGTATCGTCGTCGTCCTCGTCCTCCTCCTCGTCCTCCTCCTCCTCGTCCTCGTCCTCCTCCTCGTCCTCCTCCTCCTCGTCCTCCTCCTCCTCGTCGTCCTCCTCCTCCTCGTCCTCCTCCTCCTCCTCGTCCTCCTTCTCCTTGTCCTCCTCCTCGTCGTCGTCGTCGTCGTCGTTGTCGTCGCCGTCGAGAGATAGAGAGAGAGGGGGGGAGGGAGACAGAGAGACAGGGAGACAGACAGAGAGACGACAGGGAGACAGACAGAGAGACAGGGAGACAGACAGAGAGAGAGACAGGGAGACAGACAGGGAGACAGGGAGACAGACAGAGAGACAGGGAGACAGACAGAGAGACAGAGAGACAGACAGAGAGACAGGGAGACAGACAGAGAGACAGGGAGACAGACAGGGAGACAGACAGAGAGACAGGGAGAGAGAGAGAGAGAGAGAGACAGAGAGACAGAGAGACAGGGAGACAGACAGAGAGACAGGGAGACAGACAGAGAGACAGGGAGACAGACAGAGAGACAGAGAGACAGGGAGACAGAGAGAGAGAGAGAGAGAGAGAGAGAGAGAGAGAGAGAGAGATTGGGTCAAAGGGGGAAGAGTAAGGGAGAGAACATTATAACGAATTCTCGAATGTAATGAAATCCTGCCAGCATTCATCAGGGTAACGTCTTACTTTTGCACCAGCCCGTCAGACCCGACTGCTCGAGTGACAGCGAGGGACCGAAATGGACGAACAGGCTTGACAAGATGGCCGGCCAGGCAGTCACCT
>JAWQFJ010010488.1:95000-105996 GCA_034096865.1 Theodoxus fluviatilis
TGTTGAAACCCTGGTTCCATTGTCATTTGTCACTCACCACTCATGGCCCTGAGTGTCAGCAAAGGCGAATACATCTCAAGGTCCCTGGCCTCTGGACAACCGCCAAGAGTTGAAGGGGTGGCTGTCAGCAGGGGGAGGGGTAGAAATGGGTAGGGGGGTAACTGTGAAAGGAGACGGGCATGGAGATATCGGGGAGGGCATGTGGGAACCTGGATTGGGGTATCGGCGTCAAGAAAAGGGGTGGGGGTTTGGGGCTCGGGAGGAGACTATGTGGGACTCAATGCAACTCGGGCAGGGGTTGAATATACGTAGAGCACACTGTTCTCCTCCACCTCCTCTCTTCCTTCCAATTCAACCCCCTCTCATCCTTTCTTTCCCTCCCTCTCTGCAACCATTCCCCTGCTCCATTCTCACAGCCCAACCCCTCCATCCTCCGTCCCCTTTCTCACCATTCCCTGGGGGCACTGCAGGCGGGCAAGACAGATTGAGGGCCCAGACCACAGAAGAAGTACGTCTTCCTTCCCAGCAGCCATAGACACCTTTGTCCGCCCAAGTAACACCCACTCGATGGCGAGAACCTCACAGCTGGTGTCTGCCTGCAGAACTTGCCCGTGCGTGCATGGAAAGCGGACAGTACGTGGAGAAAGGAATCGAGAAGAGAAGTGGGAAGAAGCCCGACTGAAAAAAAGTTTGGGTGCAAGAAGGATGAGTGGAAAGTACCAAAGATGATTCAAACAACTTTCAGAGGTGGTAAAACGCGTGAGAGGAAGGGAAATCGCGTACATTTGGACGCTCTCGCCCGAGACTGCTCGGTTGGAGTCTCCATCTGAGAACACGAGGCAAAATCAGTAGACTGTTGCTCCCTGGCTCCAAATAGAGTCGGTATGTTTTTAGAGTTGTGCGGGAAGAGAGAGCCTTACTTGAGCATGCAGAAATAATGCTACTTTGGAAGTGAGAGATCAAGATTATTTAGAAAAATAATTGTTTTGATAAGTTTTTACTTGCTCAACCCCAGTTAGATGTAATAGGAAAGAAAACACTGCCTGAGTGTAACAGGAACAAATTGTTTTCGAAAAGTGCAAAACGACTATTGGAGTTTGAATGAAAGAAAGGACACACACTAGTAAGCATTCATTATATTCATAGAAACATGCACCAGCCTGTCAGTTTGGGGGAGGTGATGGTTAGGGATGGTGTGATTGGAGACGGTTAAAGAGATCCACAGTACACACTGCCAGTTCTTCTATCCGTGGGCGGTTAAGATGCGAGTGCGGGTGAAACATTTAAAGAGAAAACACAGATGTGATCAATACAGGATTTCCTATTTCAATAGGATAGGACAACATATATTTAGCCGATTTTTTTGCCGGCAATCAAGTAGGAACATGACTCAGAAGCGAGCAATTCACTATCAAATACCTCGGTGGTGAATTCCCAAAGAGACCGTTGACTTCAAATATTGGTTTTGCTGCTTCTACCCGTCAGCCGTCTTGTCGTGTGTACACGCGCCGCGACTTCAAGGGAAACCCATTGATCCTTCGTCTTGAAGGCTTTGCCATTTATTTCGTCTGCTTTTGGCCTTCTCGGCGTGTGCCTTGCAGAGGTGTTCCCGTTGCTTCTTGTCGTTCTTTCAGATACCAGCACGTCACATCACGTGCTTTCCAACATCACTCTGACCCTAGAAAAGGGTTCTGTTGTGTTCTCCAGTTCTTCCAGCTACTTGAAAAGAGCTTGTGTACACGCGACGACGAGTTCGCTCGACGATCAAAATGCCATAGGTCGTCTTTTTTCCCACTGCTGAAAATGTTTCGAGGGGACGCCTTCTCAGCAATGGAAATGTGAACTCATGGGTGTCTAGGAAGTATTCTGTCAAGTTTAGAAATTTAAGATTCGAGATCCGGTACACGCTGATGCAAATCACATTTCTTTTTTTGCCTTAATGTTCTGTAACGCATGTCATTTTTTCTCGGTGAGTTTTGTTTGTCATCGCCTCTTTAGCAAATAAAACACAACGGTGCTTTGGTACGTGACCTTCCACGGAGAATGAATGAGGTTTTTATGGTGCTGTTGGTTTGACAGTATATAATTTTCTTTTATTTAGTGGTTTCGTTCGTGGTTTTATCTCTGCGCTCCAAACATCTCCCCATGTCCATATCGTCAACAATTTAGCTCCATTTCCATCGCGTCAGTTATCAGCTCATTGAATTCCCCCAGAGTGCAAACTGAATAAGACAATCCACTTGCTTTTGTCAAGGAAAATTATTATTCTATAACTGATAACCTAAGTTGTAGCAGAACTCAAAGTTCCGTCACAAAAAATCACACATGTATCTACGATGATCCTTTTCCCTCGTCGTTCCCGCTGTCACCAGGATCAGTCTCCACTGTGCTTAACGCAGGAGGGCAGCTGCGAAAGCCACAGAAAGACTAAAAGCCTTCGATCTCACCGAGAGTGCTTTCCAGCACGTTACGACAAGTCTTCCCCCTTGCACTGACTGACCATTCACCTGTGTTCTCTTCTTCCAGCTCCACCATCCACTCTACCTGTCCATGATGCCGTCCAACGTGCACCTGGCCGAGGGTTTGACCAGGCTGCTGGCCGTCAACCTCTGGTTCCGCTTCACGCTGCTCATCCAGGAAGACCTTCGCAACGACGGCTTCTACCACAGTCTGCGCTCCCTCACCACGGACCCGAAGTGGAACGTGGAAAGGGAGCTGTTCTTCACCCAGAGCTTCTCCGAGGCTCGCCTGTCGGAAAGGCTGCAGGTGGCCGCGGGCAATCGCTCCAAGATCTTCATCGTGCACACCAGCTACACCCTGGCCTTACGGATATTCCGCCTGGTGAACCAGCTGGGGCTGGGCAAGAACCGGGAGTTTGCCTGGATCATGACGGAGAGTGCGTTCACGCGGGACGAGGACGACCTGGCCACCTATCCCCCCGGCACGCTTGCCTTTCTGATGAATAGTGCCCTTTCTATAGAGGAGCTGCTGATAGACTCCCTGTCTCTTGTGTCTACTGCTGTCAAAGACAACTTGGGGGTGGTGTACTCCAGCAGCTTCCGCAAGCACCGGAGGTGTTGGACGCTGCCTTCTAATCCTGAATCGAACAATTCCCTTTTCAAGTGAGTAAAAACCTTTTTTATTTGATTTGAATGTGGCGTGGTCGTGTCGCACTGGGAATAACGTCTCAGTTGTTGCGTGGGTAAACGGACAGTCCATGTACTCAAGCATCTCGGGCTTTGCCTGATTACACAGCGATAATGAATGTTACCCGAACAAGCCTGTGATGCCAGACTTCCCTGGCGTTTTATACAACGTAGTCACATTGGAACTGAGCACTTCCATGAAATGAAACAAGTGCGTGGTCCCAAGATGGCGCCAACGACACTTGAAGTACCTGGAGACCTCAGGTATTACATTTCGCTAATGACGAAAGTTGTTACACTGACCGACTATAATGTTGCCGGTATAAGAGATGCCTGTGTACATGCATTACATTTACTCTTCACACAATTCCATCGTTCGACTTCGTCTTCCGAAAGACAGGCAGAAAGTAAGCTGTACAAGTAATCATTGTCTGAATTCTTCACAGCACCTTATATGTAAACATCTACAAGATTCTACGCAATATGTTAGCGTACATAAATTAAACTTGATCAAACTTGCGATAATGGATTCAATGGCTCAGCGTTGGCCTAATTACGACCTCTTAAAATGTCGACGGTACATCTTCTCTTGTTTCCTATATTTTGATCATCTATTCTCCTTTATTTCCTGTTTGTATTCTTTCATAATCTAGTTGTCTACGAGATCCTCTGTACCTTCGCTCCCCCATAAAACTGCATGGTACTTACGTACGTAGGAACGTTGATGTATCTTTTCACGCCTTGATAGAAAGCCTAGCCCGGAAAGCTTTCGTGGCTATTCATGATGGGAGAAGCATTATCGGTGCCTTGAAATATCCTTGAAGCGTAGGAACTTTTCCCTCTGACCCACTGTCCGTTGCGCCGAAGAAAGGTTACATAAGAGCAATGAACTCTTGATGAATCGCCACGAGCTGCTTCCTCGCATCCGAGAGTTTTTGTCAGGCCATGACGGATGCGCAGTTCCCCGATTGCCTGCAGTCCAGAGCGTCAGAAGAGATTGATGGAACTCTTATTGATAACCGTATAACTTTCGAGTCAATTTCTCAATCTGGCCGACTTCCATCTCCAGATCCAAGTGCACTGAGAGTTGTGTCAAGGACGCGTAAGGAAGCCATGGAACTTTGGACCGTTGGCATACATCTTCTTTGTATTTCCTGCGACAGTCAATCGTTCTTGAAGGCGTGAGTGCTTTCCAAAGTCCTCCTCCTATATTGCATATCTGCCTTTGTACACATCGACGACACATCTGTCTGAGCCATCATTTCTGTATGTTTCAATAAACCTCGATCAGAGGCTAAGAGCTTCTCTCGGTGGTGGAATTAGCTGGCTCTGCCGGGATGGACCCACATATTATCTGGCTCGGGTCCTTTGAGCTGGTAACCTGCCCCTACTCATCCTGTCAATTTCTCCCATTGCCGAGGTGTCAGTCCCCCACTTTGCGGACAAGTGAGCTCTGTGTTGTGGGAGGTTTCCAATGCAAAGCCTTGCAATGACCCAATGGTAATCGCATCGGGACGATCAAACCCCTAGTCCTAGGGATGGGCCCGGCTTCTCTCGGCAGAGCCGCTGTACCTTCCTGTCCTGGATGTCCGCCCGTCGGACAAGGCGCGTCCCCATCAATATCATTGCGTCTGTCAAAGCCCCATCATGCTCGACCAAGCCTCCCTCGCACCTAAATGAATTACCTCCCCTGCCCACCCGACAACGATAAATCTCCCCGTATAATAAAGACGAACCGCGTAATGATATAAGACCGGGGGAGCTTTCCTTCCAGGAAAAGCCTCCAGAACTCTTTGCGGATGAGTCGACCCGAAAGCAGAGAAAAGTACTTAAATGCACGGAGTGTTTGTGGCTTTCGAGTGTTTCGTCGCTCTGTTAACTTTTCGGAGTTCCAGATTTATCTGGGAGAGTTGAGGAGGAAAAAGGAACCTTGTCATCTGGGATAGCTTTGACCGTGATCCTTTGTACGACTTACTGCTGTATGTGCGAATGCAAAAATGTTAGCGCTCATACGTTCGTCAGAGTGTAAGAACGGGGTGTTGGACAGTGGGCCCGCTTCCATGGTGTACACATCTGCATGCTTGTTCAAGCCATTGGCTTTTATCTCAACAAAGGGGCATTGCTTGTCATTCAATCTTTTATGTTTTGTTGATCGCTTAATTACAACCTCGGTTTAATCGTTAGTGGTGCGATGAAATGAGTGGGTTATCCATTCATTACCTACGAAAATGCCACTGACTTTTGGCCAGCTTAAGTGTGTCATTACGTTCTCCGTTCCAGAAGCAATCATGCCGCATTTAACGTCGCCTGCAGTGGGATGTTAATCGAATGCAGTCGATCTCTCTGAAGAGATATGCATTCGCTGTCAGTTGTAGTGGTAGGTCAACGTTAATGGTCTTTTCGAGTTTCAGGTCAGACTGATGGCTTATCTAATCGATTCCATGACTCTAACGATTTTGTAACCCATCCGTCATTGAAATCTGCCACCCTGGTGACAGTCTTCAACATCATTGATCTTTCCCCACTCGCAATGGGAGGCAAGGCAGATGCACGTTCACTAAAGCTAGCCATCTCTTCTGACATACGTATATAAACAGTTTGCAATGCCGTCCTACGTTGCACTTTTAAATGGGTCTTTTACGTGTTGCTCCTTCAGGTAAAGCCGTGGTAACCTTAATGATGCTTTGATCGCAGAATATCTTCCTGACATTGCTGTATCCATGCATAAAGTGATCATGCAGTGCGCGTTTGACGATGCAGATTGAAGTGAAGCGTTTGTTGATAATGTTTGCTTGTGACAGTCGGCGTAAACACGCAGTGTTCTTAGGCAATCAAACGAAAAGCTGCTGCAGTCTTTCTTGATAAATTAGATACACAAGAGTCAAAAACGGAAAAGACTACAAGTCCCTTTAAAATTGAAACAAACTTTTAATTACAAAAGGAATATTGGCAACAAACAAAAAATGTTGAAAATCACTTTCACAAACATCAACACAAAAAACAAAACAGAAAACACATAAGAGAAATAGAAATGTATGGCCTTCGGCTGACGCCTTCAAAGTACATAAAGAAAATAAGTGAGAAAAACAAAATTGGAGCTATCACATAATAAAGGTAAGAGGGGCGGGGTGGTTGGGAGGAAGAAGGAAGGTGGGCTGCATGTCGGTCAGGAGCACAGACGTGCGGACCAAAGCGAAGCAGCAGTGATGCCGCTCCATCTGCACTCCCAAAGGACAGCAACCTGTACTGGAACGAGAAGGGGGTGGACACTGACCTGGGCGGTGGTAGAGAGAGAGAAAAAGAGTGGCGCTCAGAGGAGCAGCGGATGGAAAATGAGGGTGGGAAGACTAACGTTCCGTTGCACGGTGGGGTGAGATGAGCTCTAGGACTGAGAAAAGTTCAGAAGGCAAGAATGAAGGTATTGGAAGGAAGGAGGTGGATTATGGGGGGAAGAGGGAACCCCAGTCAGCAGTGACGTAGGGGAAACTCATTGGTGGAGGTCAGAGACACTGTAATAAATGGACTGCAGACTGACCTCTCAGTGTATAGTCTACATATAGTCGCAGTGCTGGCTGCGCCGCTCCGCCTTAGTTCATTTCCGGTTTTCGATGTCTATAGAATGGAGCAGCTAATCGAGGAGATACTTGAGAAATGTAAGCAGCGTTTACTAAGAAAACATATCTGAAAAGAGGGATTGAACATTGAAATAGTATTTTAGACATAATTGTCAATTTGTATGTATGTATGTATGTATGTATGTATGTATGTATGTATGTATGTATGTATGTATGTATGTATGTATGTATGTATGTATGTATGTATGTATGTATGTATGTATGTATGTATGTATGTATGTATGTATGTATGTATGTATGTATGTATGTATGTATGTATGTATGTATGTATGTATGTATGTATGTATGTATGTATGTATGTATGTATGTATGTGCGTATGTATGTGCGTATGTATGTGTGTATGTATGTATGTATGTATGTATGTATGTATGTATGTATGTATGTATGTATGTATGTATGTATGTATGTATGTATGTATGTATGTATGTATGTATGTATGTATGTATGTATGTATGTATGTATGTATGTATGTGTGTGTGTGTGTGTGTGTGTGTGTGTGTGTGTGTGTGTGTGTGTGTGTGTGTGTGTGTGTGTGTGTGTGTGTGTGTGTGTGTGTGTGTGTATGTGTGTGTGTGTGTGTGTGTGTGTGTGTGTGTGTGTGTGTGTGTGTGTGTGTGTGTGTGTGTGTGTGTGTATGTATGTATGTATGTATGTATGTATGTATGTATGTATGTATGTATGTATGTATGTATGTATGTATGTATGTATGTATGTATGTATGTATGTATGTATGTATGTATGTATGTATGTATGTATGTATGTATGTATGTATGTATGTATGTATGATATAATGATTCAACAGAAAATGGTCCCATGGATAGTCGATACGTGCAGGCTATCAACTCGTCAGAAGGGCGCTATGCCACGAAACGGTCTGCAAGAGCACGTCTTCACTCTCAAGACCCACATAGCCGACTTTCTGCACCAGTCTTCCAAGATGTACATAGGCTTCATCGACATCAAAGACGCGTTCGGTAGCATCGACCATGAACTAATGATCCGGGAAATGAACGAGATGGGATATCCTGAGCAAATAGTCGCAATAACACGGGATATCTACACTAACTCGTCCTTCCAAGTCAAAACTGCCTCCGGCCTCACAGCAAGCATCACGCGGAGGAAAGGCATCATTCAGGGCTGTCCATGGTCGGTGATTGCGTTTGAACAAGGAATCGACAAATGGCTGAGATGGGTGGAGCGAGACTTCACAACACCGAACATACCCACCCCAATACAGGGATACGTCGATGACGTGGTGATGACAGCAATAACTGAGGACAGAATGAAGGAAGCGATCAGAAAAACGGAGCTATTCATGAAGTACTCGGGAATGCAAATAAAACACCGAAAGTGTGCACTGCTCCATGGTCAGAGAAGTGGAAACAATTGGAGCAAAAAAGACAGTACTTCATCAACTGAAGCCATGATCCAAAACATGGCCATCCCCCGCTACGGAAAGACACAATCATATAGGTATCTGGGCCACGACATAGATCTGAGTGCAACAGCTGAAGAGAGACAGATCCAAGAAATCGTGACAGAGTTTGAGAGAACAATGGAAAAAATCGACACTTCACCCCTTCCAGTAGCAGCGAAATTGCAAGCCGTCAACACCATGGCCTCCTCAAAGCTGCACTTCTACTATCCCAACATGATAGTTTCGGAAAAGGTCCTCGACACATTTGAGAACACAATTGTCTCCTTTGTAAGACATTGGTTAGGACTGAACAACTCTTCTAACAGAGCCTTCATGTTCACTCCCAGAAGCAAAGGAGGCCTAGGACTGCTGAGCCCGCGATCGACCTACCATGCCAAAAAGTTGTCTTTCTACCTAGACCTGCTCAACAACACGGACACACAGACACGATGTACAGCGCGCAAGTCGCTCCAGCTACACCTCGACAAGCGAAAATGCAAGCGAACCAGCACCGAGACAGACAACTGCTTTGCCTGGTACCTGACAGACAACAACTACCGACTTGTCAAGCCTGGAAAAGTCAACTGGCGTCGATCACAGTGGGTGCACATCAATGAGCTATGCGGCCGACTCAAGACCCGCCTGCGAGGAAACGAGGAAGAAGATTTCGTCATGAGCATAGAGGTAGATGAAGACATACACGTCAATATAAGCGACGCCCACAGCCTCTACATGTTCTTGAAGAGTCAGCACCTGCAGAACGTGCACCAGGAGTGGAGAGAAAAAACATCCCAAGGCCGGCTAGCACGTGTAGACGACATAGACTACGCACTGTCCTCTTCCCACCTCACTAACATGCACCTTAGTGACAAGATAGTGCAATTTATAACAAAAGGCAGGCTGCAACTACTAGAGTGCAACGCTCTCCTCCACGTGTACTACCCGACGACATACTCCAAATCCTGTGCGAGATGCGGTTACGCCAGCGAAACAGTCAGCCATGTACTGAACGGATGCGCTGTAAACAAAAACAGCATCCAAAAACGACATGACCGTATCGTCGAAATCGTGCGCATAAACATGACATCCACCGACACGTCGTCTAGCATGCAGGTAAACAAAATCGTGAAGCCGACCCAATTCGGCGCTGACGCTGATGCCTTCACTGCAGCAACGCACACCAAACCAGACGTATGCATAATAAACCAAACGACACGCACGTGCTTCATCGTCGAAGTTTCAGTCCCATTTGATGCCTTTGTTAGTGAATGTTACCAGCACAAATTCGAGAAGTACCTGCCCCTCAACCAGTGCATCCAGGAACTAGGATTTCAGTGCAAGACAATAGCCCTGGTTATAGGATCACTTGGTTCTGTGCACAACCGTTTTGTTAGCGGACTGCGAATGATGGGAATCTCAACCCGCAGAGCCAAGAGCATCGCCCGATATGCTTCAGTAAGTGCGATGATTGGTTCCCACATAATGTGGAAGCAAAGATGTAGACAGGTCCTGCCCTGAGTAGAATTGAATGAAGAAGAAAGAATCACCAAATACACCTTGCCCCATCCCCCAACCCCCACCCCATATAATCCCCCTCCCCTCCTCAGAAGTCTTCTCCCACAGTACCGTTTCCCCACCTCCCCTATGCTGAGGCCCATGCTTCAAGTTCAGAAGAAAAAAAACCCCACTTAGGGGCTTCTCCCATTATATGAGTGCAAACCTGCACCTGTATGTGTACTTGTCACACCTGCCTGTTCTGTGCTAAAATATTAACTACATTTTTCTGTAGAGCATGAGGGAGCAGTTTGTTCCATGTTGACATAACCATATACAGATATGGTTTGTGTGTGCTAAACTGAATAACCTATGAGAAACTGTTTGATCTATGTTGATACAGCCGTATGTATACTTGTCACACCTGCCTGTTCTGTGCTAAAATATTAACTACATTTTTCTGTAGAGCATGAGGGAGCAGTTTGTTCCATGTTGACATATCCATATACAGATATGGTTTGTGTGTGCTTAACTGAATAAGCTATGAGAAACTGTTTGATCTATGTTGATACAGCCGTATGTGTACTTGTCACACCTGCCTGTTCTGTGCTAAAATATTAACTAAATTTTTCTGTAGAGCATGAGGGAGCAGTTTGTCCCATGTTGACATACCCATATACAGATATGGTTTGTGTGTGCTTAACTGAATAACCTATGGGAAACTGTTTGATCTATGTTGATACAGCCGTATGTGTACTTGTCACACCAGCCTGTTCTGTGCTAAAATATTAACTACATTTTTCTGTAGAGCATGAGGGAGCAGTTTGTTCCATGTTGACATATAGATATGGTTTGTGTGTGCTTAACTGAATAACCTATGGGAAACTGATCTATGTTGATACAGCCGTGAATTCATGTTCAGGTATACACGGGTATGATTGTTGTGTATTCAAAAAAATATATGCAACCAGCACTTTGTATTCTGCTTCAGTAAAATATCATCCTCTCTACAATCAGTTGAATAGCAGGTGATCAAAGGGAGACAATCATGCTAAATTAAACGATGCTTCTAGAGCAAGCCATCAGCAGTTATGTCCCATAAGTACACTTGGCATGCAATTCTATTGAAAAATCTCTTTTGTCTCTATCTCCCCGTTTACACTCCCAAAGAAGCGACCACCATCGTGAGTATTGTAAGTAGTCAGACTCTACCCTATCCTAAGGTGTTACATTTCGCATGAATCATGTATCTATTCACTATGTACAACATTGTACTCCTTCGTGAATAAAGTCTTGTTGATAT
>JAWQFJ010010489.1:7500-10320 GCA_034096865.1 Theodoxus fluviatilis
AGGTTGTGGGATTATAAAGTTATGTACACGAATATTTGAATGTTGGAATAAGTTTATCAAATAATCAGGCACATCATAATCATTAATTCTTTTCATTAAGACACATTTATTGAACTGTAAATGCTTATGAAAAGGCAATATGTTAAGTTCTTTCATTTTGTCATTTGTAGAGAGTGAACTATCTGTTATCATAAGCTTAGAGGCTCGTCGATACAATGACTTCAGCCTTTTCAAATTAGCGTCAGTACAGCCATCCCAAATTGTTGACGCATAATTAACGTGAGATAAGATATGAGCATGGAAGAAGATTTTGCAAGTTTGAACGTCAACAATATGTCTTAATTTGGAGAGAAGAAATAGATTAATTGATATATTTTTACATGATCATCAATTATTACACCAAGAGTTTTGTGCTTAAATTTTTTTTAGATTCTCAAAGTATTAAGAACAAGAGGAAGAGATAAAGGATATATTTGATGTTTTTGTCTCGTAGTTATCACCATATATTTCGTTTTGGAAGGATTAATGACCATATGATTCGAAGAGCACCAGGAACGAATTTCATCCAGGCTCCTTTGAAGTTTTACTGCCACACATTCAGTCCTGACACCTGAGGTTGAAAGTGTTACATCATCAGCAAACATATTACATGTAACCTCTTTATCAGAGATATGTAATGGTAGGTCATTGATGAATTGGCAGAACAAAAGAGGACCTAAGACGGAACCTTGTGGCACGCCCACTTGTAAATGGCCACAATAAGAAGCATGTCCATTGAAATAGACATTCTGCTGTCTGTCTTTTAATAATGATTGAAAGAATTTCACCGTGTAACAACCATATAGATATTGTGATAATTTTTCAATTAAAATGTCATGATGAACCATGTCAAACGCTTTCTTTAGATCAAGAAAGATGGAACCAATCAACTGTGACCTATTAATGGCACATAGCCAAGAATCAATCAATCGAGTTAATGCTGTGTGGCAAGAATGTTTTGGCCGGAAACCCGATTGAAGAGAATAAAGTAGATCATGTTGATCCATATATACCATCAAATGCTTGTGAATATGCCTTTCAAGTGGCTTTGATAGTATAGAGAGTATTAAAATGGGTCTAAAATCATCAATATTCAAAGGGATCTTCATTTTTGGTAAAGGAATAACTTTCGCTATTTTCCATTCATCGGGGAACGTGTGATTGATGATACACAAGTTATATATGTGAGAGATTCAATAATGTATGGAATAGAACATTTCCAAATGAAGGTGTTAATACCATCATGTCCAACTGATTTCTTATTCATCTTCTCAAAATATATGCCAACTTCATGACTGCCAAGAAGTGGTATCTCAAATTCTTTAGACTCGGACAATATTCCTTAGCAAAAAGCACTCAAAATCAATTCTCCGGACAGTATGTAATAACTTTTGGGCCACAGAAAGAAAGTGAGCATTGCATTCATCAACATTAACTGTCAAAGATGCTACAGCAGATTTAACTTTGTTTCGATTAGTAAAGGTATTGATGGCTTTCCACACCGAAGCCGTATCCTTATTATCTTCTATAATCCTTTGAAAATATTCTGTTTTAGCTTTTCTTACCAAACTCTTAACAAAATTACGATGTTTTTGTAAGCTGGGAAATCTCCAATTTTTCTTAATCGATCTCTCAGTCATTGCTAACATTACATCCTTTGTCATCCATGGTGGAGGCGTTGGATGACGTACACGTTTCTTTTTCATAGGAGCATGTTCGTCAATAACTGATAGAAAAAGACTATACCAAAGTTTCAGTGCATTGTTAGGGTTCGCAACATTAACTACACTATAAAATGGAGTATTCTGTAAAGCTAAGCAGAACGCGTCTATATTAAATTTCTTGAAAGATCTATGATGCATGTAGGTGTGGTGATCTTTCCTACACTTAGGAGTCCTGGAATGTAGAGAGCATACTATTGGATAGAGATCACTAATACCTACATTAGGAGACCATACATCTTTAACAATACAACTGGTTGTGGTATATAGATGATCTATCAAAGTTGATGTCGCCTGTGTGACTCTTGTTGGAGTTTGAACTAATTGTGTGAGACCAAAGAGAGCAATAGTAGAATATCCCACGCATAATTCTTTTTGAAATAATCAATATTGAAATCGCCCAACAGAACCACATTCTTTTTGAAGGCACAAACTTTGTCCATCATTTTTACAAATTCATCATACCAACAGTAGGTAGATGCAGGATTTCTGTAGAGAAATCCCAACATAACAGATGAGTGCACATTACTTTTCACTTCAAGCCATAAACATTCAACATTGAACTTTTCTAAATCTGATCTACAAAATACACATTGTTTCATATCGCAACGAATATATGCTGCCATCCCGGTTTGCCCTGAATGTTCTGCATCTCGTCTCTCAATATAGAAACCTGGAATATCAATCGTATCGTTGCTTATACTTAGATGAAGACGTGTTTCGCATAATCCAAAAATGTGCAACTTTTCTATCTGAATAAATAAGTTGATGTCCACCACCTTATTATAAAGATGATAGACATTAATGTGTCCAACGCGCAGGTTGTGCTTTGTCATTGAATGTAGCACCAAAACGCATACCCACTCACACACACACATACACATGTTGATTCATTTTTCGAAGTGTAGTATAGGGCAAGAGAAACCATAGAGGAAGATGTCAGTTCTGATATTTCTAGATGTGGGTATTGCATCTGCATATAGGGAGGGCTCTGTGGCCGAGTGGTTAGCGCGCTCTGGACATGCAGTCGACTTATGGCCAGTAAGGTACAGCGTTCGAA
>JAWQFJ010010491.1:2500-5000 GCA_034096865.1 Theodoxus fluviatilis
CAGCAGGAGAAGCAGCAGCAGGAGAAGAAGGAGAAGCAGCAGCAGGAGAAGGAGGAGAAGCAACAGCAGGAGAAGCAGCAGCAGGAGAAGAAGGAGAAGCAGCAGCAGGAGAAGGAGGAGAAGCAGCAGCAGGAGAAGGAGGAGAAGCAGCAGCAGGAGAAGGAGGAGAAGCAGCAGCATGAGAAGAAGGAGATGCAGCAACAGGAGTAGGAGGAGGAGCAGGAGAAGCAGCAGCAGGAGAAGGAGGAGAAGCAGCAGCAGGATAAGGAGGAGAAGCAGCAGCAGGAGAAGGAGGAGAAGCAGCAGCAGGAGAAGGAGAAGAAGCAGCAGCAGGAGAAGCGGCAGCCGGATGAGAAGGAGGAGAAGCAGCAGCAGAAGAAAGAAGAGAAGCAACAGCAGGAGACGGAGGAGAAGCAGCAGCAGGAGAAGGAGGAGATGCAGCAACAGGAGAAGGAGGAGAAGCAGCGGCAGGAGAAGAAGGAGAAGCAGCAGCAGGACAAAGAGAAGAAGCAGCAGCAGGAGAAGGAGGAGATGCAGCGTCAGGAGAAGGAGGAGATGCAGCAGGAGAAGGAGGAGAAGCAGCAGCAGGACAAGGAGGAGAAGCAGCGTAAGGAGAAGGAGGAAAAGCAGCAGCAGGAGAAGGAGGAGATGCAGCAGGAGAAGAAGGAGAAGCAGCAGCAGGAGAAGGAGGAGAAGCAGCAGCAGGAGAAGGAGGAGATGCAGCAGGAGAAGAAGGAGAAGCAGCAGCAGGAGAAGGAGGAGAAGCAGCAGCAGGAGAAGGAGGAGATGCAGCAGGAGAAGGAGGAGAAGCAGCGTCAGGAGAAGGAGGAGAAGCAGCAGGAGAAGGAGGAGAAGCAGCAGCAGGAGAAGGAGGAGAAGCAGCGTCAGGAGAAGAAGGAGAAGCAGCAGGAGAAGGAGGAGAAGCAGCGTCAGGAGAAGGAGGAGAAGCAGCAGCATGAGAAGGAGGAGAAGCAGCAGCAGGAGAAGGAGGAGATGCAGCAGCAGGAGAAGGAGGAGAAGCAGCGGCAGGAGAAGAAGGAGAAGCAGCAGCAGGAGAAAGAGGAGAAGCAGCAGCATGAGAAGGAGGAGATGCAGCGGCAGGAGAAGCAGCAGCATGAGAAGGAGGAGATGCAGCGGCAGGAGAAGGAGGAGAAGCAGCAGCAGGAGAAGGAGGAGATGCAGCAGCAGGAGAAGGAGGAGAAGCAGCAGCAGGAGAAGGAGGAAAAGCAGCAGCAGGAGAAGAAGGAGAAGCAGCAGCAGGAGAAGAAGGAGAAGCAGCAGCAGGAGAAGGAGGAGAAGCAGAGGCAGGAGAAGAAGGAGAAGCAGCAGCAGGAGAAGGAGGAGAAGCAGCAGCAGGAGAAGGAGGAGAAGCAGCGGCAGGAGAAGGAGGAGAAGCAGCAGCAGGAGAAGGAGGAGAAGCAGCAGCAGGAGAAGGAGGAAAAGCAGCAGCAGGAGAAGAAGGAGAAGCAGCAGCAGGAGAAGGAGGAGAAGCAGCAGCAGGAGAAGAAGGAGAAGCAGCAGCAGGAGAAGGAGGAGAAGCAGCAGCAGGAGAAGGAGGAGATGCAGCAGGAGAAGGAGGAGAAGCAGCAGCAGGAGAAGGAGGAGAAGCAGCAGCAGGACAAGGAGGAGAAGCAGCGTAAGGAGAAGGAGGAGAAGCAGCAGCAGGAGAAGGAGGAGATGCAGCAGGAGAAGAAGGAGAAGCAGCAGCAGGAGAAGAAGGAGAAGCAGCAGCAGGAGAAAGAGGAGAAGCAGCAGCATGAGAAGGAGGAGATGCAGCGGCAGGAGAAGCAGCAGCAGGAGAAGGAGGAGATGCAGCGGCAGGAGAAGGAGGAGAAGCAGCAGCAGGAGAAGGAGGAGATGCAGCGGCAGGAGAAGGAGGAGAAGCGGCAGCAGGAGATGCAGCAGCATGAGAAGGAGGAGAAGCAGCAGCAGGAGAAGGAGGAAAAGGAGGAGGACGACGACGAAAAGGAGAAGGAAGACGACGAAAAGGAGAAGGACGACGACGAAAAGGACGACGACGAAAAGAAGGAGGAGGAGAAGGAGGAGGAGGAGGAGGAGGAGGAGGAGGAGGAGGAGGAGGAGGAGGAGGATCAGAAAGAGGAGGAGGAGGAGAAAGAAAAAGAGGAGGAGGAAGAGGAGTAGGAGAAGGAGGAGGAGGAGGAGGAGGAGGAGGAGGAGGAGGAGGAGGAGGAGGAGGAGGAGGAGGAGGACGAGGAGGACGAGGAGGACGAGGAGGACAAGGACGAGGAGGACGAGAAGGAGGACGAGGAGGAGGACGAGGTCGAGGAGGAAGACGAGGACGAGGCCGAGGACTGATGTAATGTGTCCGGTTCCATGGACAGAGAGAGTTTTATTAACACACTCAAGTTTCACATATACAGAGAACCGTCTAGGCAGATCTAAGGCGAAGGAAAGAAAAAGTCAACTGAAGACAGGCGTGCTAAGTCACAGGGGGAGTTAAGTCCGAAAGGTCAGCACTGCAAAAAGCTCATTGTGAGCT
>JAWQFJ010010491.1:12500-17500 GCA_034096865.1 Theodoxus fluviatilis
AATCAAACAAACTACTAAATATACGTACAAACAGCAAACGGCTTCTAAATCACGTGACACGGCTCTGGAAAGATTAGTAAAACTCCACCCATTTTAGTGATAACAGTCCCTCCCCCATATATTTCTCCCTTTTTCCCTTTCTCTCTTTCCCCTCTTTCCCTCTTTCTCCCTCTTTCTTCCTCACTCTCTCTTCCTCTTTCTTTACGTCTACATGAATTGCATCTGTCAGCTAACGTTATAATATGTGGTGATTTTAATGCCAGGACTAGTAATTGGAATGTTGACGGGGAAGGGGAAGACATAAATGAAGAGGACGGATCCACTCTGAACGACTGTTTATTTTAAAAACTAATAACTAACCGTATTTCGCAAGACTCCACCACAAATCGATTTGGAGAAATTTTAATTTCCTTATGTATGACATTCCATTTATGTATCCTCAATGGCAGCATGGACAGGGACCAGAAAGGAAGTTTGACTTATCTCTCGCAACATGTTGATAGTGTCGTCGATTATTGTCTGCTTTACAAGAATAATTTTGATTTAGATTTTAATTTCAAAGTAGGCCATCGCATGCCACTTGAAATTGGCATTGGCAAAACAAAGAGAAATAGGAAAACAATTTATTTCCAAAGGAAAGCAACACATCAGCTTGTATGGTGCAAAGAAAGATCTCAAGGTCATTCTGTGAACCCGAGTCAACATGACTCTGGCACAGTTCGCAATAAATGCGCAATAGACTTGACCCTTAGCATTAAAGCATTGCGCCAAAATAGCTCATTCTGATACTATTTTTTCTCCACTTTTTACAGAAATCATTCAGATGTCAAAACTGGTTTCCTTTTCAACACAAACATTTTATTTTATCGAATAAACGCTTGTTAATAGCCTCAACATGAGTAAATTAAGAGTTTTGTATGAAATAGTCTTAGAACTACTTTAACGGCGTATGTCAGGGAGCAGATCGGCTATCCCACAAGCATCTCGTGTGACCTCCATTTGCATATTTTGGACAAAAACCTTCCATCACGTGATGTCAACTGGGCTAGAGACACTTTCGCCGGTAGGCGAAGTCTCTAGTGAACTAGAATGTCAAGAGGTAAAACTAAAGTTGCAGTCCCCTCAATTCAGGGCTAACCACAGTCAAGCCGCGCTAATGGTGCGAGAAAATGTAGATTTGGCCTTGACACCTTTTATCCAGGCTCTGCGTACCTGCGCAGAATGTATGCTCCGAGGAGTTGGGAATTGCAGAAACAGGTATCGTCTAAGATTGGTTGATGAGGACTGCGGAAGCGCGAACATCTTGCTTGGCATGCTCTTAAGCATTTTAGGGAAACGGGTGAAAAGACTGACAAAACTGATTACCTCGAATTAAGAAATGTTTACAAACATATCAGAAATAAGACAAAAACGTACTACCAGAACACTTGCAATTACCTTGTCAAGAACATTAATTCACCGTCAGCATCCTGGTCTCTAGTAAGACAGGCGTAATGGAAAAAAAGAAGGGCAGCCTGACATTGATTTACATGTTTGGAAAACCTATTTTCAGAACCTTTTAATTTCAAATATTTATCTCCCCTGCTTAGGAAAAGGAGCAACTATCAAACATGAAGAGCTAAATGCGCCAAAAGTGGAAGGGAAGGTCAGTCTGGTGATTGCCAAGCTGCGAACTGGGAAAGCCGCAGGTGTTGATGGAATCCCTGGAGACTTCTGGAAGCTGGCAGGTGTCCTTGTCACCCCCTTTCTTACCTCCCTTAATCAATTCTATGAGACACAGTACTTCCCTCGCAAATGGAGACAGTCAGTAATTGTGCCTATCTACAAGTCAGGAGATAGATTGCAACCCAAACATATATAGAGGAATTTCTCTGCTCTGTAGCATAAGCAAGATGTTCATGTCTATTCTGACGAGCCGTATGAGGAGTTGGGCCGAACGGGATAAAAAGATAACTCTACGATGGATTTATGTTTTTACTCTTTATTGTGCTGTCACAAAACATGTATATAGTGGAGGAAGAGGGAAAGCGTATGCTGCATTCATAGACTACCAAAAAGCATTTGACACTGTAAAAGGAGAGTGCCCATGGTCTGTCTAGGAAAATCCGGGCATGTCAACAACGTTTTTAAACATGTTCAAGGCAGTGTATTCTCAGGTTTACGCATGTGTAAGATGGAACGCAGTGCCCAGTTGGCATAAAGCAGGGGGCAGTTGAGTCACCGACAGTCTTTTATTTATACATGAGATATGTTTCGGACTATGTACGTAGTAAAGGAAGGCATGGTGTACAGCTGTTACCCGGAATGGCGGAACCATTTTTGCTTATGTTCCCAGACGACATAGTCCTGCTGTTAACAACGCCGATGGGGTTGCAATGTCAACTTGATATCGCATATATACACCAGGAAAAGTAGGTCTTGCTATTAACAGAGACAAAACAAAGATCTTTAGAAGAGGATGATTTCTTGCTCAAGGAGCGAAAGGGACGATTGGAGGTGCTGAGATAGAGATTGTCAATTGCTACAAGTACTTGGGATTTATTTTTACGACCAAACTAACCTATTCAGCAGCCCTCGAGTGTCAAGCAGTGAAAGCGAAACAGAAAGTTGTCCAACTACGAAAAACTATGTGGGATCTCCACATTTTGAACACAAGCATATTTTTTAAGCTATTTGACGCTCAGGTGCTGGTTTCTCTTTTGTACGAATCAGAGCTTTGGGGATTATCTTAGAGATTCATTGCCGAAAAGGTCCATTTATTCGTATGCAAGCATTTCCTTAATGTTAATGCAAAATCTTCCAACACTTCGTGCTACGGTGAAATAGGGAGATACCCAGTCTATTTTACTGCCATTATAAGAGTTGTAAAGTATTGGTTGAGATTATGTAAGATTGCAGTAGAAAGAAATCCAAAGCAGGCTTATCTCATGATGTTGAACGCAAACCCAGCACAGTGTAATTGGGTACAATAAATTAAGCGGAATTTGTCAAGATTAGGATATGTTTTTTTATATGGACAAACTGTGGTGCTCCACACAAAAAGAGTTTTCTGCGGTCTCTCAAGAGAAGATTACGTGATTGCTATCTACAGAAGTGGGAAGCAAAAATTAACAACAATAGATTTGCTCTCTATACATCCTTCAAAAATAATCTGCAATGTGAGAAATATTTGTGTACAATAGATAATAAGAAGTTCAGAGATGTGTTCAAACGATTTAGATTAGGAAATAAACGAACTGAGAAGCAATATCTGATCGACATCAGAACAGAGTCCAACAAAATCTTGTCCATTTTGTACTGAAATTGAAAACTAAGTCCATTTTATGCTTTACTGTCAAGTTTATAATGACATGAGAGAAAAGTATATATCTCGGTACATTCAGCGAAATGACTGTGCTGCTATGGCATATTTGCTGAATGGATGTGGAACAGAAAAAAACTCGAACTGTTGCCATGTTCATTTTCTATTCTTTAGAGATTCGAACAAAGACAATGAACATGTCATTCATGCGAAGAAAGACGCTCACTGCTATCGCCATTAAGATGAAAATCATGTCAGTTTTACTGTACTGTACTGTACTTTAACCAATGTACGTACCCATGAAATCTTCAATTTACTGTCCATCCAATTTTAATACAATCCAATTATTAGAAGCGCTGAAAATGAGCCAAAAGTACGTACAAAATGTTCGTAAGCAGCTGTTCTATATGAAATGTGAGACCACATATCACCGTCAAATCATAAGGGGTGACCTACAATCCCTAAATTATGAGTTCTTAGCTTGCTCTTGCGCGCTTGTAAGCACCTATTTGTTTTACAGCGCACAAATCTAATGAGATATCTAAAACAAAGCACGTGCAATCGCATCAGTGCAACCGAAGATGTACACTTTATTTGTACATCGTACAGTGATACTGTTGTTATTTTAATGATGTATGTAACTGTTTTGTGATGAAGGGTCGTTGGCCGAAATAAATTTAATCAATTAACTCTCTCTCTCTCTCTCTCTCTCTCTCTCTCTCTCTCTCTCTCTCTCTCTCTCTCTCTCTCTCTCTCTCAGCTCTGAGGAGGTCTATGCCTCTACTTCACACACGCACACACACACACACACACACACACACACACACACACACACACACACACAAAACACACACACACACACACACACACACTCTGAATAACGATACCAAAAGCTGCGGGGTTTCCTAAGCATTATTTACTCAAACATCTAATGTCATCGGCAAAACTATCGCGACAGCCGCAAAACTCCGTACTCGTCTCGAACAGCGCTGTGTCGACTGCATGCGGGCGTTCTCAAAAGCGTCGACTGGAAGGCGGTTTCGGGCGATTTCTCTGTTGCCGACGTGCAAGCACTAATCGTCGGCGACTCCACGCAGAGCTGAGACAATGAAGCATAAAGCGACAGGAAGCACGCCATGCACGAGTCGGACACAAGCGACGTAGTTCAGAGATCTGAGGCTCATTGCCCACGTTAGGATTTCGCGAGGATTATCAAGGAACGCTAGGAAAGCGCGAGGCAAGGGCGTTTAGCACAGCTCCTCGCTCGCAAGAAGACGCGAGTCTGGGCAAGGAAGATTCAGAGGTCCCTAGCCGCGGCTGGCGAGAAAAATAAAAATGGCGGAGACAGTGTGCATAGGCTTGATATTCACAGACGACAGTACCTTCATTGTGCGTGCGACTGCCCGTGAGTGGAACAGCAAGGATTCGCGAGTCTGGGCAAGGAAGCTTCAGAAGTACCTAGCCGCAGCTCGCGGAAAATTCCACATGGCGGAGACTATGTGCATAGGTTTGATATCAACAGTACCTTCAGTGCGCGTGTCACTGTCTGTGAATAAAACAGTCCAGGTAAGCATTTGCTGTTCGAATGTTTATTAGTATATTGGACAAGTTTGTAAATAGGTCATGTCTACACAAACATTGTCGGAAATTTTTTATCGCAGCACACGTGAAGAAGCCTAAAATACAGCCATGTTGTTCT
>JAWQFJ010010491.1:30000-40000 GCA_034096865.1 Theodoxus fluviatilis
TCGTCATGTCACAGTGTAGACTGCTGACGCCTACAAGCATAAGGCCGTCAGACCTGCCCTTTACAAAGACACCTCTACTCAAGACTGCTGACGCCTACCAACATAAGGCCGTCAGACCTGCCCTCTACAAAGACACCTCTACTCAAGACTGCTGATGCCTACAAGCATAAGGCCGTCAGACCTGCCCTCTACAAAGACACCTCTACTCAAGACTGCTGACGCCTACCAACATAAGGCCGTCAGACCTGCCCTTTACAAAGACACCTCTACTCAAGACTGCTGACGCCTACCAACATAAGGCCGTCAGACCTGCCCTCTACAAACACACCTCTACTCAAGACTGCTGACGCCTACCAACATAAGGCCAGCAGAACTGCCCTTTACAAAGACACCTCTACTCAAGACTGCTGACGCCTACAAGCATAAGGCCGTCAGACCTGCCCTTTACAAAGACACCTCTACTCAAGACTGCTGACGCCTACAACCATAAGGCCGTCAGACCTGCCCTTTACAAAGACACCTCTATTCAAGACTGCTGACGCCTACAACCATAAGGCCGTCAGACCTGCCCTCTACAAAGACACCTCTACTCAAGACTGCTGACGCCTACAACCATAAGGCCAGCAGACCTGCCCTTTACAAAGACACCTCTACTCAAGACTGCTGACGCCTACAACCATAAGGCCAGTAGACCTGACCCTTTACAAAGACACCTCTACTCAAGACTGCTGACGCCTACAACCATAAGGCCAGCAGACCTGCCCTCTACAAAGACACCTCTACTTAAGACTGCTGACGGCTACAAGCATAAGGCCGTCAGACCTGCCCTCTACAACGACACCTCTACTCAAGACTTCTGACGCCTACAAGCATAAGGCCAGCAGACCTGCCCTTTACAAAGACACCTCTACTCAAGACTGCTGACGCCTACAAGCATAAGTCCATCAGACCTGCCCTTTACAAACACACCTCTACTCAAGACTGCTGACGACTACAAGCATAAGGCCATCAGACCTGCCCTTTACAAAGACAGCTCTACTCAAGACTGATGACGCCTACAAGCATAAGGCCGTCAGACCTGCCCTCTACAACGACACCTCTACTCAAGACTTCTGACGCATAGAAGCATAAGGCCGTCAGACCTGCCCTTTACAAAGACACCTCTACTCAAGACTGCTGACGCCTACCAACATAAGGCCATCAGACCTGCCCTTCACAAAGACACCTCTACTCAAGAGTTACATATGATCAAAGCCGCTCGGTGCCCCTCTCATCATCCCCATGTGGGTTTGGGGTAAGAAATTACCCACCCTGTCTCCCTACGCGATTCGTAAGAGGCAAATAACTAGGGACACCGTGACTGGATTAGCGTTTACTCCAAACTGTTCTAAAGATTTTCGTCATAATGGCCTTACTTAGCCTACAAAGGCTGATAAGCCTTAAAACACTATCCAACCATTCATCCATCCATCCATCCCTCTCATCAGCTGGAACCCCTTGCTGTAGGGCTGTCGGAACTGCTGTTATAAGAACACCCCCCTCCTCCTTCTTTTCCCCAAATCCCCATTCTTTCCTCACTCTTTCCCCTTCCCAGCCTTCCCAACCCTAAGCCCCCTCCCACTCTACACCCTAAGTATGATGTGGAGGTCTCATCTGAAAACATATCATCTAGAAAAGCTAATGTATCGTGTAGGAGCGACAGACAAATGCACACCATCCATTTAGCCCTCAAGCCTAAAAGGGTTAAATTAAGTGTATACTTTCCACTAGCAAGAACCCCTGCTTTTTTACCTCTCTTGATTATGTGGTTACACATTTTAGCATGCTGTTACCATCGGGGGTAAATCATGCTGGATATTGTGCAAATCGAGCATCCAGTACCCCCACCCCCCAACCCAAAAGCCACTTTTTATAAGATATATATCTTTGAAGGGAAATGGTTATTTCAGAAGAACTCCCTCAAAAGTATCAGTACTTGTGTGCCTCACCAGCCTCCTCGTTTGCCAACGCAAAAACATTTCTACAAATTTTCCTTATCAAAGAATCGCAGGAAGATTTGGTGTTTGGGTTCTGCTGTGCGAACTCATATTTCGCAAGCGGAACACGAAAGAGAGTAAAAACAAAACAAAACAAAACAAAACAAAACAAAACAAAACAAAACAAAACAAAACAAAACAAAACAAAACATCATCTAATAAGTAAAAAGTGCTTCCAACAGGGATCTATCTATCTTCTAAAAAAATGGGTCGGGATGAAATTGCACAGACTATTTGTGCGTGAAACATGACGTTTCGACACCTTCGGCTCGTGTGAATTCAATGCGGAGAAAAAGCATATAGAAACAAATGTGACAAATTTGCTTGCTGCCGATTTTTTTCTGGCAAGAAATTTCAGCTCTTCTGTGAGGTGGCCATCTTACATGAGCATCTTTAAGGACATAGACAGACAAACGCGGACTCTCCAAGGAAAATTCTCTGACGCAAGGCTCAGTGTGCGAAATGGGAAAGGACCATGGTTGCCGCAGAAGACGCACAACCTCGGAACGTCAAGCAAAGTAGGTCACCGGGTCCTGGTGGACGCAGGCATGTTCAGTTAGTTGTCCCAACTGCGTCTCAGGCAACTCGGCTTTCACTGTCGTCAAACGATCTACCGCGTCCCCAGAGAGCCATCTTCTACTTGCGTGGTCCCAAGCCTCATGCCTGGAGTCCCCTGGTCTCTCTGTCCAGGACTCCAACAAATGGGACCTAAAACGCTGCCCGCTGATGCAGCTTCTCGTCAGAACCTCCGGGGAAGCAGAGCTGAGTGAGGGAAAGGAAACGACTTCTGAAAGGAGCCAGAAAGAGAGAGATGAGAGGACTGTAGGGTATGCGTGGAAAGTACGAACACAGTATCCTAGGGATGGGGGATTGTCTTTGTCTCTTTCGCTCTTTAGAAACATCGGCCAGATGTGTCAGACGTTGTACCCTGAGGATTGGACTGTCTGTGGATGCGCAAAAGGAATGACGGAAAATAGTCCATTCGACAGCACCACAAGCACGCTATGGAGGAATGTTGAAGATATCGACGGACAAGATGGCTCCTGGGTACTGAGGAAGTACCTGTGCGGTGCGACTCATGGGAAATGAGTCTTGGAGTAAATGGTTGCCTGAGGACCGAAATGAAACGCGCAATAAATAATACAAATAGACAATGGAAATTGGCTCCGACTGAAGATAGCTCCTACAATAAAGAAGCAGCAATATCACTGTAAAGGAGTAACAAAGAAAGTGCGTTGATGAACGGCACAAAGGCACACTCAATGGAATTGCAATCGTAACGCTCGATTACACACAGGACGATGAAAAATGGCAACAACTTTCAAGTGCTACAAAGAGCTCTATTCCATTAGCAGGAATAATGATGAAGCAGATTCACTACATGGATTCAAAGAAAATCATACAGTAACATTAAACGTCACAACCATTTTATTCACAGGGGTCATTAAGACGCTATCTCTAGTTCAGCAACCTTACTAGAGCAGATTTTGAGCTTTTTCAGCGCGGAGAAAATGGCCGTTTGCATAAAGCAAAGGAAGGCATTGATGTTTTAAGTTCTGGCTCTGCCAATACAACGTCGGAGCGTTTATCACACTTCCCCACTTGCAGGGTGGCCGCCCGCCTTGAGGTCTCCATATCCGGTCACCCTGGCGCCACTCGGATTCAGGCCTCGCGTGTGTCAGGCTTTCCCGTTGCCAAAGGCGTCCATCTTATCGCTTGAATACGTCACCTCCATCTTGCAGCCATTTTTGGACAATCGGAAATGAAGGTCCCACGGCAAGAAAATGGAGGCAAATGCCATCGACACGGGGAGGAAGTCTGGCAGGCTCTGCCCTCCACTTACTCGTCTGCAACTCTTGGACTGTCGGATTGGAAGACGATGCCCTCTGTCGGATTGCTCCGTTGTGATGCAAAGCGACATTATCTGAGCGATCAGCCTCAATACAAAGCCAGTCGTCGTGTTCTGTAATGCACTCCATTCTTATACGCGATTTTAAGTAGGGGATACACGACCCGCATTTGCACTACAGTGAGATTCATATCAGGGAAAGGTTGCACAGCAACACCCACACGTACATATGGATGCGTGGAGAAATGGGTTGACAAATGAATGGGGATTTCAGAACACAGAGGGTGCATGTGGAGCCAGGGCGGTGTGTTCTGTTACCTGTTTCGTTTTCCCCGAAAAATTCTCTTACGTAGGAGGACTGAGAATTGTCGCACAGGATTACGGAGACCATACCTTTATGGGTATACCAAAATGGTCAGGTCACAGTTTGAAATGACTTACTCAGGCGGGCAATACTAGTGGACTCGTCCGAGGAGAGGGGTGCGGGAAAGACAGCGAATATTCGGGAGGGGGGGGGGGGGAGAGTTAAAAGGATGCACAACGGTGCTGTGTGCCGGAGTTTGTTCAAAATATTACAGTTGCAGCAGACGGCAAAGCAAAGCGGCCCTGTTTCGAGCATAAACGCTCTGAATCATGATGTGGTCCCTCACCTTGTGTGGAACAGCAGCTTCGCTGTTATTCTCGCACCCCTCACCACGGACGAGTCCACTAGTGCGACTTGCCTGGGAAAGCATATCCCAGATCGCAGAACTCCAACAGCCTGAGATCCCAGCCGATGCTGGTAAATCGTTCGGAATCAAAGGAATAACGTACTCGGACAGAGAGAGAGGTACACACCGATAAATAAACACAAGTTCTGACGTGTGATGGAAACATTTGCAAAATTGTGTGCTTACATGCGCGCGCGCTTATACACATACACGAACACGCTCACACATATGCACATGCATACACGCACACACACACACACATACATACACACACACACACAAATACACTGGCACATATACACACACATACACACTCAAACATACGCATATACATATATTCACACATGCTTTCTCTCTCTCTCTCTCTCTCTCTCTCTCTCTCTCTCTCTCTCACACACACACACACACACACATACACACGCACATACACACACACGCATACACACACACACACACACACACACACACTCACGCGCGCACGCACATGCACACACATTCCCTCCCTCCCGTCCTCCCCCCTCTCTCCCCCACCCCCTCTCTCTCTCTCTTTCACACACACACACACACACACACACACACACACACACACACACACACACACACATCCACACACATACTCACACATACACACACATACACATACACACGAACACACACACAAACACACACACACATACACACACGCACGCACGCACGCACACACGCACGCAAGTACACACACACACGCGCGCGCACGCGCACACACATACACATACAATCACATACAGACACGCACACACCCACACACATACACACAAACACACACACACACACACACACACACACACACACCCACAGACACACACACACACACACACTCACACACACCCACAGACACACACACACACACACACACACACAAACACACACACAAACAAACACAAACACAAACAAACACACACACAAACACACACATGCACACACACACACACGCGCGCGCGCGCGCAGAGACACAGACACACACACACAATCACACTTCACTTCTGCATTCTATTCTCTGCCGTGCCTCGTCCACAGTAGTTCCGACATCCACAGGGCACGCACGGAGCAGTCTCACGGCTGCGTCAGCACCACGTACCTGGATGAGGAAGGGAAGGAGGGCGCCTGTGTACGTGGCACCAATGAAGATGGCCACCACAGTGTTGCGTCGCCGTCCAAAGAGGTTGGCCACCTGCAGGTTGGTCAACATCACCGCTCCTCCAGCAGCCCCGGTCAGCGTCAGCGCCGGCATTAACAGCCACGGCACGCCTGGCACAAGAATAATGGGTAGATGAGAGAAAAGATTAAGAAGGCGTGGTTGGAGGCAGAAAGGAAAGGAAGAGAGGAAAGGTAGAGAGAGAGATAGAGAGAGAGAGAGAGAGAGAGAGAGAGAGAGAGTGAGAGTGACAGAGAGAAAGGAGAGAGGGGAGAGAGAGACAGAGCGAGTGAGAGAGACACACAGAGAGAGAGAGAGAGAGAGAGAGAGAGAGAGAGGAGGGGGGGGGGGCAGATTGAGCAAACAGACAAGCACACACACACACATTACCAACCAACCAACCAACCAACCAACCAACCAATCAACCAACAAGTCAGCCAGCCAGCCAGCCAGCCAGCCAACCAACCAACCAACCAACCAACCAACTAACCATCTAACCAACAAACCAACCAACCAACCAACCAAACACATACGCAAGAAGGCACAAAGCCATAATTATATGGACACAGATAATAGCATAATAGTAATTTTAGAAAGTACTCTGAAAGGGGAACAAATCCTATTTTGAGGGGGGGGGGGGGGGGGGGGGAAGACGAATTATTCATCTCTGTTAATGATATTCAACCATGGCACACACACTCACACAGATGTATAACGACAAACACGTATATAAACACATAAATAGACATCATTTCGATCATGAAAACGTAACTTTTCACAAAACGGCCCTCTGCTCCTACAAGAAAATCATCGTATCACGTCACATAAGCAGCGTTGTCTGTTATGTCTGCGACTTGCTGAAGTTTATCTCACCGTACTGAACGAAATGAAATTATTCTGATGTTGATTAACAACGGCAATAAAAACACGAATCCTTGACACATCATCGATATATTATGTAATTTGATATGAGCTTTAGGTGATGCTTGTCAAAAGACAAATTTCCCACTGTTTGGCCTCTCCATCGACGTGGCAAAGGGTAAGTTTTTACGTTTTTTACACATCGTTTCCCCGTTGATATCTATTGTTCATTAAATGAAGGTTATCTCAACGAAATGGCAGCAACGCGAACGGTCGTTGCATCAATCATGCCCTGCGGTCCTGCATTGTTTCATGGTTAACAACGTCGATATGACTGATCAAAGTCAAGGAAATTTTGCCTCCAAGCCATCGTTTTGTGATGCTCTCTCGCCAGGCATTCGTTTTACTCTCACTCTGGACTTTGTTGTCCACCAATGGCACTGTTGACGTTCTGACCAATAACGTTTTCGGTACGATAAGTGGGTCACCTTGTTTGAAGTGCATGGTGAGTGTGGCCTCTGCCTTTTTTAAAGTGCATGGTGAGTGTGGCCTCTGCAGGTCACCTTGTTTAAAGTGCATGGTGAGTGTGGCCTCTGCCTTTTTAAAAGTACATGATGAGTGTGGCCTCTGCTTTTTTTAAAGTGCTTGGTGAGTGTGGCCTCTGTAAGTCACCTTGTTTAAAGTGCATGGTGAGTGTGGCCTCTGCCTTGTTTAAAGTGCATGGTGAGTGTGGCCTCTGCCTTTTTTAAAGTGCATGATGAGTGTGGCCTCTGTAGGTCACCTTGTTTAAAGTGCATGGTGAGTGTGGCCTCTGCCTTGATTGAAGTGCATGGTGAGTGTGGCCTCTGCCTTGATTGAAGTGCATGGTGAGTGTGACCTCTGCCTTGTTTAAAGTGCATGGTGAGTGTGGCCTCTGCCTTGATTGAAGTGCGTGGTGAGTGTGGCCTCTGCCTTGTTTAAAGTGCACGGTGAGTGTGGCCTCTACCTTGTTTAAAGTGCACGGTGAGTGTGGCCTCTGCCTTGATTGAAGTGCATGGTGAGTGTGACCTCTGCCTTGATTGAAGTGCATGGTGAGTGTGGCCTCTGCCTTGTTTAAAGTGCATGGTGAGTGTGGCCTCTACCTTGTTTAAAGTGCACGGTGAGTGTGGCCTCTGCCTTGATTGAAGTGCATGGTGAGTGTGGCCTCTGCCTTGTTTAAAGTGCATGGTGAGTGTGGCCTCTGTAGTTCACCTTGTTTAAAGTGCATGGTGAGTGTGGCCTCTGTAAGTCATCTTGTTTAAAGTGCATGGTGAGTGTGGCCTCTGTAGGTCACCTTGTTTAAAGTGCACGATGAGTGTGGCCTCTGCCTTGTTTAAAGTGCATGGTGAGTGTGGCCTCTGCCTTGTTTAAAGTGCATGGTGAGTGTGGCCTCTGCCTTGTTTAAAGTGCATGGTGAGTGTGGCCTCTGTAAGTCATCTTGTTTAAAGTGCATGGTGAGTGTGGCCTCTGTAGGTCATCTTGTTTAAAGTGCATGGTGAGTGTGGCCTCTGTAGGTCACCTTGTTTAAAGTGCATGGTGAGTGTGGCCTCTGCCTTGTTTGAAGTGCATGGTGAGTGTGGCCTCTGCCTTGTTTGAAGTGCATGGTGAGTGTGGCCTCTGGATTTTTCTTTCTGGCAAGGTCTTCATTGTGGCATCCTTCACGTCTAGACGGACTTCTTTGGAAATCCATCTCAGGGATGAATGTGAGAATCACGTGACCAGTTTCCTCTCGATTCAGGGTTTACTTCAATGCCTCCATGGGTGGTTTGTGTCACAGGCGAAATGCAAAGAGTAATTTGATCCGCATCTCTAAATTACATCTGCACGCATATCGGCAGCTCTCAATGCCCCGGTTTAATCACCTTGCTGGAGGTCGCCACCGGCTGAGCTACAGGTGTAAACCACGACAACTAACGTGAGCGGCTTGGGCGGTAGTTTCACATACAGAGCCGTAGCCCTGAGTGGGACAGACAGGGAAAATGTAGGACCATGTGCTACTGGGACCCGGTGTGACATCGCCGATGGTAACTTCATCGCGCATGGTTCTGCGCATGCGTCAAAGCCGAAAGTGAGGCGTGTATCGCGCTTTGTTCAAAGGTGATGTGCCGCGAGACTTTAGATTTTGTGTTTTTCGGTCAATAAATGAACACATTGACCGAAAAACACAAAATCTAAAGTCTCGCGGCACATCACCTTTGAACAAAGCGCGATACACGCCTCAATTTCGGCTTTGACGCATGCGCAGAACCATGCGCGATGAGTTACCATCGGCGATGTCACACCGGTGACCTGCAGTCTGAAAGGCGCGGCTCAGCGTGACGAATGGCAGTGTGCGTGGGCCTGACGGCAGGGACAGCGGGTCAATCTCTAATCAGGTCACTGATAAGGACCGCTTCTGCGCGGGATGCAAAATTGCACTGAAAACATCTGAGGCTTGAAGCACTCGCAAGACAGCCTACTTGCTGGCGTCCATGGTTGACAGACGCAGAATTTAGTGAGCATTGCAGCTACCTAGGGATCGAATGAATTACGACTTCCAAATTAGAGTAGAGTCCGCAAGTTTGAGCATATCACCCCCCATCTTCAGAAACTACACTGGCTCCGTGTCGAGGAACGTATCACTTACAAAATTGCATGCTTGTCTTTCAACGCATTCACACAAACAGGACCCGCGTACCTCACAGCCCTCATAGACACTTACACGCCACGCAGAACACTTCGCTCTTCAGCAAACACCACCACCCTCGTCCCTCGTAAAATGAAATCATCTTTTGGTGACCGCTCTTTCTTTGCCTCCGCTCCTCTCGTCTGGAACTCTCTCTCTGCTAATCTTCGTCTGTATCCCTCTTCCGAGTCTGATTCTTTCTGCGCTGATCTAAAGACATACCTGTTCTCTCTTGCATACACATCTGCCAAATAGCACCCCCCCCCCCCCCCCTTCCCTCCCACTGACCCCACCCGCTCAACTTCACGGCTCCCTGTATATATTCTCGCAATTGTATTTTGTAAATATTTTGTTTTTTATTTACTTATCTCATTTGTGTTTGCTTGCTTATTTGTTCTCTTCATGTGCTTATTTCATTCTTGTTTAGATTGTCGATTGGTTGTCTGCTTGCTTGTTTAGTTACTGTGTTGGTATGCCTGCTTGATTGTGTTTGATTATTTTGCCTGTTTGTTTATTTTCTTTGTTGTATGCTTGCTTCAACTATGTTTGATTATTCTGCCTGCTTGCTTCTTAATGTTATGTGTTTGTATGCTTGCTCTGATTGTGCTTGATTTTGCTGCTAGTGTTGATTGCCTATGTGATTTGCTTTTATACGATTGTCTGCTTATGATGTGTGAATGAGATTGT